>CAUYUJ010019883.1:115349-169061 GCA_963575745.1 Prorocentrum cordatum | reverse complement strand
CCCCTCCCCCTCCCCGCGACCCTTTGCACTTGCCCGTGTTGGGGGCGTCGGCGCGCGCTGCCTCGGCGCGCGCCCTGTTCCGCCAAATCCCGAGCTTGAGTGCGTCATGCATTGCAGAGGCGCTGCGCTCGAAACGCGCCCACTCGCGTAGGAACCGGGAGCGCGAATCGGGCTGCTGAAATGAAGGGTCGGCGCAGACCCTAACAGGGTTCGGGAAGTGCACGGTCGCCCCCTGGTGCCAGAGGGCGTTGAACCAAGGGCCCAAGTCCTTCTGCAGTCGCTTCGCGGTCTCTGCGGGGGCTTCCCCGACATGTGGCTGGAGGGGGGCCCAGTCGAGGGCGGTTCGGTAGATGTGCTGGCGGGTCGGGGGGTCGCAGAGACCGTGCCCGACGCCCTGGTCGCGCCTGGGATGGCGGCGCTCAGGATGGCCATCGCCTTGCGCAGCTGAAATGGGGGGTCAGGGTACCTCCGCCGAGTCCCGCGCCTGGTCAAGCCTGTTCCAGCGCTCGCCACTTTCCCGGCTGTCCCGCTCGGCCAAGTGCGCCCAGAGGTTGCCGCGCGGGCTGCTGCGGCCACTCTCACTGTGCCAGCGCGGGCGTCGCCTGCGCCAGTCGCCACTCCAGTCCTGTCTGTTCCACGCGCCAGTGGGCGGGCGGGCCCTGGGCATGCTGGGAGAACGAGGGGCGCTGTGCCCCCGCGGACGCGCGAGGCCCCTGTCGTCGGCGACGGCAGCGGGGTCCAACTGGAGACCGCCCGGGGAGGTTGGGGCGCAGGCCCCGCCTTCCCGCACGGGGCTGGCCGAGGAGCGCGCGACCTCGGCGCCTTTGCGGCCGTTGGGCGCCATGGGGGCGCGGGCGCGGGCGGGCAGCGCCGGTCACCCCGAGCCCGTCCCCGTGGCGAGCACGGGTCCCATAGCCCCTCGCCGTGGGAGTGCCTCCCCCACGAGCCGCGCTGCTTGGGCCAGAGGCCCGCGCCTCGTGCTGGCTTCTTGAGACGGCTCGCGGTCGGGGGGCCGGGGGGCCCGGCGGAGGCAGGGCGGGCCAGTGGGACTGCGAAGAGAAGGGGTGAGGGAAAGGACGCGCGGCCCCGTCCCAGCCAGGGCCAAATAAGGGGGGCCGGCGGTGCTGAAACCCTTCCAGGGGGCGGGCGGCATCGCGGGGATCTACGGCGCGGTCCCGAACCCCGCTCTTGTCGATCTTGCCGCGGGCGGCGATGTGGGACTGCTTGCGCATATTCTGAAATTCTTGCATGGGGATCTCCGTGGTGAGATGCATCAGGGTGCCGGGTGCGATTTTGTCCTAGCTGCTCTGCGCCAGGAATTCGGCCAGCGCCTCAACGGCGCGCCGTAGGGGGGGCGGCCCGCGCGGGGGCCACTAATTGAAGTGGAGAAGCCACCTGTCCATGTCACTGGTGTCCTTAGAAAGCGCGCAGAGCTTGACGACCGCCCGTGCGGCAGATAGCCGCCCCCCCTGCCAGTGGGAGTCCTTGGTGAGGTACGTGGACGGGGCCTGTGTACCATAGATTTGCGCCGGGAAGGATCGTAGCTGGGGCTGTGTACACTTCCCTGAGTCATCCGGGTGCACTGCTTCTTTGCCGTCGGTGGTTGCGAAGCCCCGCCAGTGGTCGTTGTGAAGCGGATGCAGGTTCCGCAAATGCTCGATTACATCCCCGTTCAAAAAGTTCATAACAAAAGTGGGAAAGGGATGTCAGCCAAAGCGATGTTGAATCAGACCAGGTGGGGCCCGTCGCATCGAGCGACCTACGCCTGTCAACGCTGCGGAAGAACGTCTCGTTTGCGCCGCGCAATGTATGTCAGCCGCCCGGCTGTGTATACGGACCTCGATGGGCCTTGTGTCGGACCAGTCGGCATCGCCCCCCTCTTCGTTTCCCGGCGAGCAGATGATGGAGACCTTCAATTTTGGCCCGCGCGGCATGTCAGCAACAGGGAACAGGTCGAGGACTTCCTTTGTTTCGTCCGACATAGACGGGGGGGAGAACGCGTCCGAGACGTCTCCCTTAGAGACGCCATCGCGCAGGCTGGGCGGGGCCGGGGGGGCAGCAAGGGCGCGGTTGAGGGTGAGCTCGTTGGTGAGAAGAGTATTCGGGGCAGGTGGCGTGCACCGAGGGTCAGGGGGGTAGATAAGGTGCGACCACTGGTCGAAGAGCCGGTCCACAGAGCTGGGGCTGGCGTCCCAAGCAAACACGAGGCAAGAGCGGCACACCCAGGTAGCTTTCCAGCGGCGGCTCGTCCAGGCGGGCAGCCGATCGGCCCACGTTGGGGGGCCACCCGCGTCGGCTGAACTGAACTCAGCGTCCGCTTTCCGTACAAAACAACCCAGTGCGGGTGTGCCGGGCTCCCATGCCAAGGGGGGTGCGTTGGGTGGACACATGTCACACGTCGCCGTGTAGTTTTGGAAATGCGGGCCGAGAATCCAAACCTGTCGTCGTCGATGCGAGTGGGTGTGATGGTTGCGTGGGCCTGATCGGGGACATGGAGGCCCCAAGGGGGTCAGTAGGAAGTCGCCCAGGTCGACCTGGCATGTTTTGGTCGGTGTGGGGGCCGCAAGCTGGGGGGGGTGGGAGGGGGATGGGGCACCGCCGGGGGCCGTGTAGGGTTCCTGGCCTGGGGCACCGCGAGGACGGCGTCGGCGAGCGACCAGAGCAGTCCGCAGGAACGACGTGACCATCGGCTTCCGTCGCATTGACCCAGCAGGGGCCGCATGCGCAGTCCAGGCCATTCGCGTGCGCCTGCAGCCGGCTGGGTGCAAGGTAGGATCGGATGTTGTCGTTCAACCAAGTGCCATCCTGATACTGGCATTGGGGTTTGCGGCATTGGTCGCAATGAAACTTGGTTTCCTTCGGATTGGCGCTGAAGCGCGTGTCGCCTGGGGCAGGGAATGGGGGGACCTTGGTGACAGAGGGAAATGGCGCTGGTGGCAGCTTGCGCGGATTTGTTTTGGGTCTGCGGGCTCGCGAAGCAAGTCGAAAGCCGTCCGATCACTAGCCGGGCCGCGACTAGACAGCAAGAAATGAGAGGGGCAAACGAACCGAGCGCGCGGGCAGCCACTCTGACGTGCACCAAGAGCGGCACTCCCAACCCGGTGGCGTGGAAATCCCGGAGGCGACCATCAAGTAGACGCAGCCAAAAGGCGCGGCGGCGCGACCATAAACACGCACAGGTCGATCACCCGGCGTGAGTCGGCATAGGGCCCGACGAAAACGAGCAGGTCCGACAAGCACTTCGGGGCGACATCCGTGCCGTAGGTGATACAACACCATCGTGTCGGCGCCGGAATGAAGAGGGGGCAGCCTCGTCACAGACAGGAGTGCAAACGGCTGATCCTCTGGTATGTACACCGGGTGGCACAGGTCGAAAGCGAAGTCCATGAAAGAGAAAGCAGCCGACGGGCGCCCACAGCCACACATGCCGAAATCCTTGCACAGAAGAAGACGGCACCGTAGCGAGTCCCCACGGAACCCAAACGGTCACCAGTGGAGGCTGACACCAAGCAGGAGCAAGCCAGGGGCCACCTGGCCGCCCATCCCCAGTGTGGTCATGCATGAAATTCGAAGCGAGACCTCACGGAACCCTCCCGGTCGCCAGTGGAGGCCGACACCAGACAAGAGCAGGTCAGGGGCCACCTGACCGTCCGTTCCCAGTGTGAACCTTGCATGGAATCTTGCACGGATACGCGAAACGTTGAGAATTCGCTCAAAATCGGCCCCCAAACCCCTCCCGGGGTCGCAACTGACGAATTCGTCGAGCCGCGTTCAGCGATGGCGACGAGAGGGCCCCTGTCTCACTCCTCTCTGCTGGCCGGAACCGGTGCTGGGCCACCTCAGCCACCCAGCAGGCTCCAAGCTCGATGGCCCATCTTGAATGAAGATGCCGCTTTGGTTGACGCGCGGCTCTCCGACGCCGGTCAAGCAGGTACGGCCAACCCTCTGCGCAGACGACCCCGGCATCTGCTGCACCGCCAAGGGATTGTCCACGAATCCGTCAGCCTGTGGCGACCAGACGGCCCCATCTCGCGTGGCTAGTGTGCGTCTTGGCTCTGCTGCGCCTGACGTGGAGACCCGTGGCCCACGCACGCTTCAGGGGGCGAAGCTCTGAGAACTTGCTGGGGCGAAATGCATTGGCGACAGCTATCTACCACGCCCTTTAAGCCGATGTGATCATTGAAGAGCTCGCTTCAGCTAGTAGCCGTGGTGTCTTGCAGCACGTCCGTCCCTTGAAACACTGGTGCGATCCACTGCATGGTGAAAATTGCCGATCCCATGTCACATCCATTCTCGAACCAGACTCATCGGAAGCATCCCAATAAGCACGGTCGTGCCCTCCGAGGACGATGAAGCTGCACGACCACGCCCCTGAAAGCTGTTCCGTGGCAAGCGCCGACGCCACACAACGACGAGGAAGGTGGGTTTGGCACGGACTCCTTCTCGCCCGGCCCGCGAGAGCCCACGCTGGTGCTGAAAGTGGGCCTGAGCAAATCCAGGACGGAGGCCGACGACGACGCGAGGCCACCGAAAGGCCCCGCCCAGCCAAAAATGCCTCACAACCACAGCACCCGGAAGCCCGTGGCCCGCAGCGCCGCGCCCAGCCTGGGCAGCGCGGCAACGAGCTTCGCATGGACGGCGGGAGGCGGATTCACGACCAACACCCCGGACCCCTGCAGGTCATCTCCGCGTGGCGAGCTGCCGAGCCACAACTCGGCCACCAGCACGCTTCCTGCGGCGAGGCTCTGGACCCGGCTGTGCAGGCTCGCGGTCTTCTCGCGATCCAGCAGCGGGTACCACAGAGCCACGCAGCTGGAGGCCGACTTCTGCAGCAGGCTTCTGAGGACGAGGACGTTCCACGTGTTGTGGGACTGCACGGAATCGTATGGCGGGTCTATGAGCACCAGCTGCCTCCCGCTGCGCCAGGGCCACGGACCAAGGGCGAGCCGCAGGTAAGAGTCGTCGTGCAGCAGTGCGAGATGGCGACCTCCATCTCTGTCCAGCAAGGCGAAACTGCGCCTCAAGGCCTCGTAGGTTTCGGCGACAGACTCGAAGAGAACGGCGGTGTCCTGTGGCCTCAGCCACTGCCACGCCAGCGCAGGCGATCCAGGGTAGATGCTCAGGGCGCCCGAGGAGGAGCCCAAGGCCTGGTTGCACCTCCACACAGAGGCAAAATAATCTGCAACCAGACCACCGCCGCAACCACCGGCAGCACGTGAAAGTCGGAGAATGCCCTTGTCAGACATCCGACATCGCAGCGACTCCCCAGAACTGAGGTTGTAGACGCCAGAAGCAGCGTGCATGTCAATGAAGGTGAAAGGATCCGCGCTTGCAACCATCTGCTGTAGCAGGGCCACGAGAACCATGTGCTTGAAGACATCCCTAGGGCCACCTGCCTCGAGGTCGTGCACGTACCAACCGTCGTCAGGGCTATTGGCAGCAGCAGGGTCCACGCGGACCCCCAGCATCGACTCGAGCAGGTCAAGCGCCTTGTTCCACTGCCCTCTGGCCTCGCACGCGCTGATCCCAGCGCTGTAGCTGGTGACATCGGGCTCCAACTTCGCCTCACATATCTCCCAGAGCAGCGCCAGCGCCCGCTGCCACTGCCCGCCCTCTTCCCACGCACTGATCCCAGCGTTGTAGCTGATGACGTTTGGCTCCAGCTTCGCCTGCCACATCTCGCTCAGCAGTGACAGCGCCCGCTGCCACTGCCCGCCCTTCTCGCACGCGCTGATCCCAGCGTTGTAGCTGACTGTTATGAACCTATGGATTAAATCCATAGCGTGTTGAACCTGAGACTCGCACACCGTGGGTGAACAGCTCGTCAAAGTTGAACAGCTCGGGCGTCCCTGGCGCTGTGTTGGGGGCATATTGGGCCCTCCTGCGAGTCTGTCTGGGTCGTCTTGAAAACCTATTGCGGTCTGGGGGCGCCTCTGGGGCCGTTCCCGGGCTGTTCTCCAGAGCATCTTCTGGGGGACAGCCTGGGAAACTTAGTGCGTGCGTGCTGTGAGGTTGCTGTTAGAAGGTCCCCCCTGTCATCCCTAAAGTGAGCTGCAAGGTTTGCTGTAGGCTCCGGGAGCCGGGGCTGGAGGCTGTCTTGGAATACCCTGCGGCGGTCTGCGCCATCTCGGAGTGGCCCAGGGAGGGATCTCGTGGTCTTCGGGCTGTCTTGAGGGCCACCGAGGGCTCTACTCGGCCGTCGGGGGGGAGCGATATGCTGGTTCCCGCAGTGTCTGCGGGTCCCCCCCCTGTCACCCCTAATCGGCCATGGAGGGGGAGCTACCAAAGTGGCTGTAGGTCCCCCCTGTCGCCCCAAACAGGCGGAGTGGAGGACCCAGAACGGCCCGAGCCTCGATGAGGGAAGGAGGAAGAGGTCAGAGGAGAAGGTCCATCCTGTCACCCCAAATCGGCCGTTGGGGGGAGGTTTGAGAGCGACTCTGGGCCATTTCGGAGTGGTCCTGGGATCGCTCTTGGGAGCTCCGTGGGAACTTTGTGAGTCTCTTCCTCGGACAGCTCTTGGGAGCTCCGTAGGAATTGTCAGAGTATCTTGGCAAGCGTCGGAGTCTTGTGGGCGACTCTGGGGTATCTCGGAGTGGCCCTGGGACCAATCTTCGGAGATCTGTGGGGACTATCCGAGTCTCTCGGGAGGCTTTAGGGCAGCTCGGAGTGGTCTGGGGCCTGCCTTGGGGGTCTGGGGATTTCTTGGGGCTTCGAGGGTCCGAGATACCGCGAAAGAGTGCTGCGGCTCGAGGCACTCTCCTTGGGATCTCCTTGGGAATCGTCGGAGTCTCTTGGGAGACTCTGGGGCATGTGGGGGTGGTCGTCGGAGGGTTCTTTGCCTATTGGGGACTGCGGGAAGTGCGTCCTCTGGGCTCCTTTCGGCCCCTCGAGCTCGTGGTGGTCTTTCTGGAGCCTCCAGGAGCCCTCGTGGTCCATTTCGGGGTTTTCTTGGGTAGTCTCGGGGGCCTCTTGGGCCGTCTTGGGGCCATACAGGGAGCCTCGGGCCGTTTTGGAGCTCGCGTTGGTGCCTGTTGGGCAGCTCCTGGGCCCCTCTTTGGGCTGTCTTGTGGGCAACCAAGGGCTCTCTTGGGCTTCTCCTGGGCAATCTTCGAGCCCTCTGGGGCCGTCTTGGGGTACCTGGCGGGGCGTCCGGGGCCGTCTGGGGGCGATCTGGGGTGGCCCTGGAGCCGTCTGGGGCCGTTATTGGCCCGAAACGGCGAGAACATGGAAACCGCTCAAAAACTACAGGAACACATCTGATTTTGGCCTCGGAGTACCGCCATAAAGGGTCCAATGCAAGCGTTTTCGGAGGCACCTGGCCCGTCGTCGGGCCGTCTACGGCTGTCATGGGGCCCCGTTCGGGTCCTCCTGGGCCGTCCTCGCGCGCTCTGGAGCGTCTCAAAACTGTCTTGGAGCTGTCAGAAGCCGTCTTGGGCCACCGAAGGGCTCTCTGGAGCCGTCGGGGGGCGCCAGGACGTTTCGGGCGCCAGGGGGCAGTTTTTTCAACCACTCCCGCTTATTCTGACCCAACCCACCCGCTCAGAAAAACCAGCGAAGATAACTCAATTCCTGCACACTTACCGAATGTCACATAAAACGGCGACGCGACTCGCCCCACACAAACCCACCCGAACAAAAAAGGCGAGCAAAACACAAACCTTCAATTATCCTCGTCGACAGCGACGACGACGCGCCAAAACACTTACCGGGACGGGTGCGAACCCTACCACGAAGGCCTTCGGTGAAACTCCCTGAGTCCCCCTATGAAGCCACGCTCCGTGTGAGGGGCGTGTCAAAACTGGACTTGCGACGCGTGTGAGCCCTGCTATTGAGACTTCGGTGGAGCTCCCTATGAGGCCACGAGTCGTGTGCGTGTGCGCGTGTCCAAATTTTCCAAGGGACATATGTCAACCCTGGCACTGGGGCCTTC
Source organism: Prorocentrum cordatum (assembly GCA_963575745.1). Lineage (NCBI taxonomy): Eukaryota > Dinophyceae > Prorocentrales > Prorocentraceae > Prorocentrum > Prorocentrum cordatum. The sequence goes on along the minus strand of CAUYUJ010019883.1, from coordinate 161,131 downwards.
GGCGGCGCCCCCCATGAGGCCACGCGCCCCGAGGAGGCCCGCGAACAAGCCGCGGTCCGCATCGCGCGCCCCGAAGAACGCCGAGGAATCCCAGAGAAAAACGGCGACGAAAGATCCTGCGAAGACTTAGTGCACTCCCCGAGAGAACGGGCAACGGCGACGCCCGACCTCGGGGGGGCACCCACTGGAGGCTCCGTCGATGGGGGGGGATCTTTTTCACTGCAACCCCTGTTCGCGCGCACAACGCCAAGAATTGAAGTGCAGACAAGGGCTGACCTGTGGACTACCGTGCACGAGTGCCAATGTTGAGCATGATCAAGGGCTGCCTGACCTCGAAGTAAACGACGATTAGCTCGAAGAGCTCGCCCAGCGATGTAGATTGACCGGGCCACTTACGCTTCCAGAGGCACCGCAGTTGGACAGATGACCAGCGCGATCTCTAAGAGATTGCCCAGGATGGCTCTCGACCTTCCTGAAGACAACATAACAAGCAAACGAATCAAGCATGTGGCGAAGCCGCAAAACAAGCTGAACATTCGCCGCCCCTCGGATGCGCCGCTGCGCCACGCCTGCTGCGTACTCCGAGTCGTATTCGATGATGTAAGATGAAATTGAAGGCGTTGCCAAACGCTGACAACATTGATTCAAGCACACACCACAAAGCAAAACATAACGCATATAACTCACCAACATTACTCGTATGATGTTGAGCCCCTATGTTTGTTTGCTGCTCTGGATCCAAGATGGTGATGCCGCGGAAATCCAGCAAGCTAGAGGACGCGGGCGCGGCCGCGGTGACCCCCCAGCTGGAGACCGCAGCGTCGGCGGACTGTTTCGAAGAGCCGTCGCAGGAGACCGCAATCAGCTCCGGTGACATGAAGCCAGGAGCAGGTTGAGCAGGAAGGCGTAACCCTCGAGGAGCTCCCCCCCCATGGCCTTGCCCTCCAACATGCCGCTTGAGACGACGTAGAGGGCGAAGGGCCGCGCGGTGAATATCATCGATGGGGCGCGCCCGCGGCGGATCCAAGGTCAAAGAAACTGACTTAACAAAGCGCTGGGCGACTACCGCCTGAGTGGCAATAGCGCTCACGCGTAGAGAATAATATAAGATTGCTTTCGCTTCCGTCAAACTGGGAACCGGATCGACTCTGAGAAGGGCAGGAAGAAGATCACATCGAGTAAGAGACGACGGTGAACCACGAGGACACTCATTGCCAGGTACCTGAAGATCGAAAATCTGCCGTTCAGCTGCATTACCTGGGCACTCCCATAGACAATGTGTCACCGTCTCGGCAGCCACACAACACCGAACATACATGTCGTCGGTCTCGCGATCAGCAACGCGAGAAATCTTGAGCGATGTCCATGGGACAGCTGTCGTTGAGGCAGGGCCGCCGTAGTGAAGCTGCGCCCCATACGTGTTATCAATGTAAAGCAGCAGTATCAAATGCTGTTTGTTGTACGTTTTTTGGATAATTTCCAACGTCAATGGCAACATTTATTGTTTTTAATTGTTCCCAAGCCCCCTGGTCCTCCAAGAGCCCGAGTTCGAGCCCGCCGAAATCTTTCGGGCGGCGGGCGGCCCCGCGTGCAGCGACGCCCCGGCGCGGAGGAGCACGTGGCGCGTGAAGACGAAGACCGACGTGGGCCGCCCTGCGGGGCCCGCGCACTGCACTCCGAGCAGCTCGACGAAGATGACTACCTACCAGACCACCCCAACCCAACCCGAAGACCCGAATTTGACCCGAATTTGACCCGAATTTGACCCGAATTTGACCCGAATTTGACCCGAATTTCGGGTTGGGGGGGGGTACGGATACCATGTGTTTTTTCAACGTTCCCCGACCCCCCCCCCCACTGGAAATCGAGGATAAATTTGGGCCTTCGGGTTGGGTTGGGGTGGTTTGGTGGGTGGTGAAGAAGGTGAGCAAGAATAGAGAAATCGGCAGTTCAATGTCCAGCGTCGCACAGCCACGATCGACTAGAGCAAAAGGTCCAAACTGAAATCGCTTGCGCTGAATCCACAGGCCTGCCCAGACGTCCGCCGGCACGATGCTGGCATGTTGGCCAGCACCGCGGGGTAACACATGCGGATCGCCGTGTAGATGGCCACGCAAGCCATGTGAGTGCGGTGTAAGCCAGGCCCCAAGAGGTGAGTCACAGGCCGGGATCGCCGCATGGCGTTTCCAGCCCTAGTCTTGCCCAGGGGAGCCGAAGCCGCCCACGGCGATGCCGAAATCATTTGTGAACGCGCGCGCGCGTGCCCACCATCGCACCAGAGCGCGGCTGCGACGCCGGCGACACAGGCGCCTTTCTGAGCGCAGGGCAACAGCCTGACCACCTGAAGGCGGACCCCGAAAAACATGCAGCCGTCGTTGAGCCACTGGCTCGGCTGCGGCATGGCCCATGACGAGGTCCCCCCCGAGGTGTCGGAAAGTCCTGCGACAGGCGATCTCGGATAGCGCTGCGTCGGTCCGCGTGGGAACCCGTGGGCCGAAGGCCACCGCTGCGCCGCGCGCGCACTTGGACACCTTCGAGGCTGGGCCAATTGAGAAGTCGATCTGACGAGTGGCCTCCAGGGCAGCTGAGAGCCCGCGCCAAGACCTGCTCATGATGAAGCGGTCGCATGTAATGTCGCAAAGAAAACATGCGATGGGGGCATCCATGAGAAACTCCGACAAAATTATCACCTTGCAGCCAAGCATCTGGAGGCTGGTTGTCAACAAACAATGCACGCGTAAGCCTCAGCTGGTTGTTGATCGCGTGGGCGCAGGTCGGCCGCCCCAAAAAATTAAACAATACAATGCATATTACGTAAATCGAGACAATCAGAACGCTGCTCCCAGGCCGTGCGGTCCAGCGGAAAGCTGTGACAGGAGCGCCCAATTGGTACAGCCAGAGATTGACAACCTTCGGCGCTCCCTTGGCGTCAATCGCAGGCGCTCGAAGTGCCGTCGCACCAGGCGCAGGTCGGTCCAGCAGGATCGTGATGGTCGCCCCCTGCGGCAAGGTGTGCTCAGCGATGCCGTCGGGGAGGCGTCGCACGACGCCGAGTACGAGGTGCGCCTGAGCCTTGATCTGGAACGATAGGTCTGTGCCCGAGGTGACGAGAGTGCCCGTCCAGTGCTCCGGCCGGAGCGCAGTAGGGGTGAAGGTCGGAGTTGGCGTGCGTGAAGGCGCCGATCCTAGAAGGTTCTCGGCAACGCGCGGGGCAGAAACCGTCTTCGTCTTGGGCTCCGCTTTCGCTTTAGCCCTGACTTTGCCTGTGGCCTTCGGTCGACTCGTCGAGGACGCAGTAGATGAGTCGAGCGTTCCATCCACTGCTGCATTGACGACGCGGCGCAGCTTGTCGAGAACGGGCTTGGTGTCGCCAGACTTGTCGGCTCGCTCCACGATGCGTCGGAACGCCCCGAACAAACCTTCGCAAGCCTTGGCCTGGCGTTTGGCCCGCTTGCGTTTTGTCTTGGAGCTGGGCGTACCCGGAGAGCGTGGAGCCCCCCTCGGAGGCGTAGCTGGCCCTGCGGGAGTGGAAGAAGTCGCACAATGAGCTAGAAGCGCCTGTAGGCCTTTAAGCAGAGCGCGCTCTTGACCCTGACGTGCCTAGGGCTCGGGACCGCCGCCGCGCAGGGCAGATCCCAAGCCCCCCGAGAGCTGGTCAGCAGCCAGGGGAGGCCTGTGAGGAAGACGCCGAGGGCCGCAAAGCCGCAGACGACGAAGGATCCGATGACGGCAAGAATAAAGCAAAGCTGAAAGGAGACCAACGAACCATCGAAGGCGTCCCACTTGCCGAAAAAATTGGTGCTGAAGTCTGCGACGGAATCCTCCACGAGGGTCGCAGCACCCGGCGGATCCGCAGCGTGGAGCCGCCACTGCCTTCCCTGCGCCCGGGGCCAAACAAATCCTGTAATAACTACTACCCCAGTTGACAAGAATTGAAGTCGTCCGTGTAAGCCCGCGACGTCGAAATCACGACCAACGCGCAAGCCACACGCCGACGATGACCAAAAACATCAAATGGAACACGAGAAGCCCCAGGGCCTGTCCGCACAAGCACCAGTAGCCCGATAAAACGGTCGTGCACGTTGGAGTACTGAACGTGATTGCAAACTGCCACAACCATCGACGTACTCTTTCTTGTGCAGCTGGCAGGCTGAAACAGTAGCATGAACACCAATAGTGCCCCGCACGCGCAAGTCACCAACCTTCTCGACGCTGGCTCCAGGAGCAAATGAGCAACAAGAGGGATACATTCAAGTAACCCCCACATCGCGGCGCAAGCGTTAGAGCAACGCCGGGGGGGCCGCCTGGAGTACCTGGCGCCGTGAGCTCATAAAACAAATCCTGTCCGCTTAAGGCCTTGAGCCAAAATCACAGCCTTGAGCCAAAATGGCTTGAGCCAAAATGGCTACGGTCAGAGTGTCAGTGTTTAGAGTGTCCATGCAGCCTTGCTGCTGATCATTGCTTCAGGGTCTGTTTGCTGGATGTTCTGAGTGCGTCCAGAGCAGCACTAACTAGCAGTATCAGCGGTATCAGATCCAGGGGTATGGGCAGTAGCAAAAGCATCAGCTCCACCTCCTCCTCCTCCTCCTCCTCCTCCTCGAGCTTGGCTCGTCCTCGTCCTCCGCCTTCTCCTGCTCATAAGCGTGCTCGGCCCGTCCTCGTCCTCCGGCTCGTGCTGGTGCTGCTGCTCCTCCTCTTCCTCCTCATCCTTCCCCTCCTCCTCCTCATCCTTCTCCTCCTCCTCCTCCTCATCCTCCTCCTCCTCTTCTCCTCCTCCTCATCCGCATCCGCATCCGCATCCTCATGCTCATGCTTATCCTCATCCTCATCCCGAGCATCATCCTGCTGCTCCTCCTCCTCCTCCTCATCATCATCACCACCACCATCCCCATCCCCATCCCCATCCCCATCCCCATCATCATCTTCAACATCAGCATCAGCATCATCAGCATCATCATCATCATAATCGTCGTCGTCATCATCAGCATCATCAGCATCATCATGATCATCATGATCATCGTCATCGTCATCGTCATCGTCATCGTCATCATCATCATCATCATCATCATCATCATCGTCATCATCATCATCATCGTCGTCGTTGTCGTCGTCCTCATCGTCATCGTCACCACCACCACCACAATCTCCATCCCATCAGCATCGCCAGCATCGTCATCATCATTATCATAATCATCACCACCATCATCATCAGAATCATTATCATAACCATCATCATCGTCAGCATCATCATCATCATCATCATCATCAGCATCATCATCATCAGCATCATCATCATTATCATCGTCATCAGCCAGATCACCCTCACCAACACCATCATCATCACCACCGCCACAACCATGATCATCATTAGCATCATAATGATCATCGTCGGCCTCATTGCTAGCGTCATCATCATCATCGCCACCATCATCATCATCATCATCATCATCATCATCATCATCATCATCATCATCATCATCATCATCATCATCATTGTCGTCATCATCATCATCATCACCGTCATCGTCGTCATCATCATGATCATCGTCATCGTCATCAGCATCAGCATCATAATTGTCATCATTATCGTTATCGTCATCATCATCATCAGCAGCATCATCATTCTGATCCTAATCCTGATCTTCGTCCTCATCCTCACCATCCTCATTCTCACAATCACCATCCCCATGAGCATCATCATCAGCATCATCATCATCGTCATCGTCATCGTCCTCGTCATCATCATCATCATCATCATCATCATCATCATCATCATCATCATCGTAATCATCATCATCATCGTCATCATCATCATCACCGTCAGCATCGTCAGCATCGTCAGCATCATCAGCCAGCATCAGCATCAGCATCAGCTTCATCATCATCACCATAAGCATCATCATCAGTGTCATCATCGTCATCGTCATCGTCATCGTCATCGTCATCATCGTCATCATCATCGTCATCCTCATCCTCATCATCATCCTCAGCATCAGCATCGTCATCGTCATCAGCATCGTCATCGTCATCATCATCATCATCAGCAGCATCATCACCACCATCACCATCCTCTTCCTCCTCCACCTCCTCCTCCTCCTCTTCGCCATCATCGTCATCATCACCATCAATTCAAGAGCAGCATCATCATCACCACCACCATCCTCCTCCTCTTCTTCTTCATCATCATGATCATCATCAGAATCACCATCATCATCATCATCATCATCATCATCAGTATCATCATTATTATTCGTATCATCATCACCATCACCATCATACCATCATACCATCATACCATCATCATCGCCATCACCATCATCATCATCATCATCATCAGCAGCAGCATCAGCATCAGCATCAGCATCAGCATCAGCATCAGCATCATCATCATCATCATCATCATCATCATCACCACCCTGGTCCTCCTCGTCCTCCTCGTCCTCCTTCTTCTTTTCCTCCTCGCCCTCCTCGTCCTCCTGGTCCTCCTGGTCCTCCTGGTCCTCCTGGTCCTCCTGGTCCTCCTGGTCCTCCTGGTCCTCCTGGCCCTCGTGGTCCTCCTGGTTCTCCGGGTCCTCCCGGTCCTCCCGGTCCTCCTGGTCCTCTTGGTCCTCCCGGTCCTCCTGGTCCTCTTGGTCCTCCTGGTCCTCCTGGTCCTCCTGGTCCTCCTGGTCCTCCTGGTCCTCCTGGTCCTCCTGGTCCTCGTCCTCCTCGTCCTCCTCGTCCTCCTCGTCCCGCTCCGGGAAATCGTGCGGTTCCGTCTCCGCGGGAAGGAGCGCATGTGGCGGAGGAGGGCGACGACGTGGAGGACAAGGAGAAGGCCCAAGATGATCGGAAACAACCACACCCCACACCTCTTGGCACACGCTCGGCGCGGGCAAGGTTGCAGAAACAGCGCTCCAGGGTGCCCGCGGCTGCATCGGACAGCTATATTCTGCACTCCCTCCCGCGCAAGAGGTGTCCCACGAGGTGTGGTGTGTAGCTTGTTGTCCAATCATCTGGTGCTTCGAGGAGCCTGTCGGGGCAGTTTGGAGGGAGCTGCTGGAGGCCTTCTGGGAACCCGTGGGGTATGGCTTTTTCAATGAACTGGGGCCTTCTAGGATCATGTGAGAGCCGTCTCGAGGGAGCTGCTGGAAGCTTTCTGGGAGTCTCTGGGGAGTGTTCTGGAGGCCGTCTGGGAGCCTCTGGGGGGCTTCTTGGGGCTTGCTGGCAACGGGGGGGGCGGGAGGAGCGGGGATCGCTCCAGAATTGGCCCTATGGGGCCTCCTTTGGGGCCGTCTTGTGGGGCTGTTCAGCCGTCTCGGAAATCCCCGCTGCCGCCTTGAGGGTCTCCAGGGCCGTCACAGGGGCTCTCTTGGGAGTCACCTAGGCGCCTCCTGGAAGAATTGGGAGGCATCTCGGGGAGGGTTGGGCGCCTTGTGGCCAGAGAAGCGATCGCAACAGGAAGTAGAAGGAACCTCAATGATATCGTTAGCTTTACGTCCTCGTGGCCCCCTCGGAGGCCATCCTGGAGCCTGGTGGAGCCTGGTGGGGGCCTTCCTCGGCCGTCTGGGAGGCCTCTTCCGCTGCAGAAGAGCGCTCTGAGGGGCCCTCCGGGGCACTCGCGGTGCTCTCCTGGGCCCGGACGGCGTCGCTCCGCGAGCGGGGCCGCGGAGGCGCCGCCGCCGCTGCGGGCCCCGTGGGTGCAAGCAACGCATCCTTCCGGCACGCGCCGAGCCCAGCAGTACGATACAGGTCACGTTGGGCTCCAGCTTCGCCTGCCACATCTCGCTCAGCAGCGCCAGCGCCCGCTGCCACTGCTCGCCCTTCCCGCACGCGCTGATCCCAGCGCTGTAAAGGACTAGGGCTGACCCGTGGACTACGTCCACTTGCGGGGTGAAGTGGTGCTGTTGCAAGGCGATCAGGATGAATGGCGTCATGTTCGCCTGCCACACATCGCTGAGTGAGGAGACGGAGGAGCGTCTGGACGCCCCACCTGGGGCGCTCAAGGGCTCCCTTGGGATCGTGTCGGGCTTTGTCGTTGCGTTGGGTCCGACCTTCTCGGAGCGTTCTGGGGCCGTCCGGGGGGCCTCTGAGGGGCCCCAAGATCACCAACACGCTTCCAAGATAGCTCCATCATGGCCGCCCAGCCAGAATCGGCGGGACCGATTCTGGGCCACGGCGCCGCCGACCCAGAATCCCGCCCAACGCGCCCTGGGCGGCCGCGCGCGCTTCTGGGGTCGGCCGAGGCGATTCTGGGCCACCAGAAGAGCGAAACACAGCATGGCCCCAAGAGGCCGCGGAGAAGGCTCCAGACCGACAAAAAGGGCGAGGGATTTTGAGGCCAAATCCGGCAGGGAGCGCCAAACAAGCATCATAGGCCCATGGTGCGCTGGGAGCCGTTTTGGGACCGTCTGTGGCCGTCTTTGGCTGCTGTTGGTGCTGTCTTGTGCTTCTTGGGCCGTGATCTTGGGGCCCCTGGGGGTCGTTTGGAGCCTCTCAGCGCTTCTTTTCGGCCTCCCGGAAGCCTCCTGGGCTTGGGCTGTCTCGGGTGCCTCTTGGGCCGTGTGGAGGCGGTCCGGGGCCGTCTGAGGGTTGTCTGGGGCCGTCTTGGACGTCTCTGGAGCAGTCTGGGCACCGTCAGGGGGTCGTCTAAGGCCGTCCTGGGCCGCTCTTGAAGCTGTCTTGGGTGCCCCGTGGGCCGCCAGGGGCGCCTCAGAAGACGTCCTAAGGCCATCTTGGGCCTCTGTATGGCCGTCTTGGACTCTATGAAGAGGGCAAGCCCAGGAACTGCCAAAATGCACGTTTCCCCGAGGGTGTGGGACGATTTTTTAGTGTTCGGGCTCTCTTGGGGCTCGTCGTGGAGCGCTTGGAGCGTTTTGGAAGCCTCTTGGGCCGCCTGCAGGCCATCTGAGGCGTTGTCGGGGCCGTCTGGGGGTTGCCTGGGTCCGCCTTGAAGAGGGCAAGCCCAGGAACTGCCAAAATGCACGTTTTCCCGAAGGCATGAAACGATTTTTCGGTGTTCGGACTCTCTTGGAGCTCGTCGTGGCCCACTTGGAGCGTTTTGGAAGCCTCTTGGGCCGCCTGCAGGCCATCTGAGTCGTTGTTGGGGCCGTCTGGGGGTTTGCCTGGGTCCGCCTTGGGCGTCTCTGGAGCAGTCTGGGCACCGTCGGGGGGTCGTCTTGGGCCGTCCTGGGCCGCTCTTGAGGCTGTCTTGGGTATCCCGTGGGCCGCCAGGGGCGCCTCAGGAGCCGTCCTGGGGTCGTCGTGGGCGGTCTTGGGGCCCTCATGGGAGCATCTTAGGGCGATCTTGGGGGCCTCTATGGCAGTCGTGGACGCGTCGGAAACGAAAAGCACGATAATGCCCCAAATGCGCGTTTTCCGAAGGGAATGGGAAGATTTTGGCCTCTTGGGGCTCTCCTGGTAGGTCCTCCAGGGCCGTCTTGGGAGCCTCTGGGGACGTCTGGGGGCCACTTGGGCGCCTCTTGGGCTGCCTAGGGCCGTCTTGGGGCGTCTTGAGCCGCTCTTGGAGCCCTCTTGGGCTCCTCTTGGGCTGTCGTGGGGCCTCTTGGGCCGTCCGGGGTCTGTGTGGGCCCGCCCGAGGGCGGCTTTGCCCCACTGGGTCCCCCGCCGTTCTGGTACGCGGCTCCGCCGGCGTTAGAGTATAGACTAGGGCTGACCCGCGGCCTTCCGGCCGCGGAATCTGCCCGCCGTGGCGTGGACGTGAAAGTGGAGCGTCTCCGGGGCCTCGCAGGTGAGGGGAGGTTGGATGGGACGGCGTGGATGGAAAAGGTGGCCGCTGGAGGGGGAGGTGGGCGAGGGATGCAGGCAAGCAGGTCTGAAGACATGAACGCGGTGGTGGAGGCGTTGTCAGTGGAAGCGCACCCATGTAGGCATGACATGGTGTGGACAGAAGCTGTTTCTCACGCCGCAATCTTTGTTTATTATAGCTTTTGCGGGGAGGGTAGCCGTGATCATTTTATCTGTTCTTTGCCGGGGCTGAATGATGATTTTCTCTGGTAGTGTGGTGACAACGGGGCCGGTGGGCGCGGCCTAAGATGCCCGCGAGAGGGCAACGAGACGGCCCAAAAGGTCTCCACGACGGGCCAAGAGGCTTCCCAGACGGCCCCAGAGGGCCCCACGAGTACACGAATCGACCTTTCGAGCGCACCGCCCCAAGACGTCCCCAAATGGCGCAGAGATGGCTCCCAGAGGGTCCAAGAAGCACCCAAGACGATGCTGGAAGTTCGACGCTCCCGAAGAGAGAAGCATCCAAGGCCTCTTGGGGGCCGCTTGGGGGCCTCTTTTCGTCCTCCTGGAGGTCTCTCGGGGCCCTCTTGGGCCGTCTTGGGGCGATGTGGGGCCGTCTCGGGCGCCTCTCGGACCATCTTGGGCCGTCTTAGGGCCACTTGGGCTGATATTGGACGCTTTTGGGGCTGCCTTGGGTGTTTCTTGGGCCGTCTCGGGCGCCTCTGTAGCCGTCCCAGGCCAGTCTCGGGCCGTTTTGGGGTCCTCCTGGGAGCGTCTTTGGGCGATCCGAGGGCCTGTACAGCCGTCTTGGAGACTGCAGACGGAAATGCTTGGAGACAGGAGCGGTGGGGGCCTGCACGGCCGTCTTGGAGACAGGGCGGTGGGGCTGTCTTGGGCCATGATGAACTGCTCTTGGCTCTTGGGGATGTCTTGGGTGCGTCCTGGCCCGTCTCGGGCGCCTCTGGGGCCGTCCCGGGGCCGTGTGGAGCTGTTTGGGGGCCCTCCTGGGGGCCTCTGAGCGCGTCTTGGGGCGAGCTGGGGGGCCTCTATAGCCGTCTTGGACGCTGCGAGGACGAAAAGACAAGATATATTGAAAATGTGCGTTTCTCGTCGGGAATGGGACGATTTGGGCCCCTTGGGGCTCTCCTGGAGGCCCTCCTGGGCCGTCTTGGGGGCCTCCTGGCCTGCCTTGGTGGCCTCTTGGGGCTCCCAAGGGTGCTCTGAGGCCGTCTTGGCGCCCCCTGGGACCTCTGGGGCTGTTTTGGGGCTCCTAGGGGTGCTCCGAGGCCTTCTTGGCGCCCCCTGGAGCCCCTCGGAACCGACCCGTGGGCCATCATTGGCTGCTCTTGGGGCTGTCTTCGGTGCGCCTTGGGCCGTCTCGGGCGCATCTGGAGCCGCCCCGGACCGTGGGGCCGTTTGGGGGCCCTCCTGGGGGCCTCTGAGCGCGTCTTGGGGCGAGCTGGGGGGCCCGTATAGCCGTCTTGGACGCTGCGAGGACGAAAAGACAATATATATATATATATATATATATATATATAGTGAAAATGTGCGTTTCCCGTAAGGAATGGGACGATTTTGGCCCCTTGGGGCTCTCCTGGAGGCCCTCCTGGGCCGTCTTGGGGGCCTCCTGGCCTGCCTTGGTGGCCTCTTGGGGCTCCCAAGGGTGCTCTGAGGCCGTCTTGGCGCCCCCTGGAGCCGCCCCGGAGGGCCCGGGGGGCCACTCAAGACAGATGACCTTCTCGCACGCGCGGGCCCCTGCATTGTAGAAGAGATGACGTCGGGCTCCAGCTTCGCCTCGCACATCTCGCTCAGCAACGCCAACGCCCGTTGCCATTGTTCGCCCTTCTCGCACGCACTGATCCCAGCGCTGTAGCTGACCAAGGATGACCCGCGGCCTTCCGGCCGCGGAATCTGCCCGCCGTGGCGTGGACGTGGAAGTGGAGCGTCTCCGGGGCCTCGCAGGTGAGGGGAGGTTGGATGGGACGGCGTGGATGGAAAAGGTGGCCGATGGAGGGGGAGGTGGGCGAGGAATGCAAGCAAGCAGGCCTGAAGGCAGGAACGCGGTGGTGGAGGCGGTGTCAGTGGAAGCACACCAATGTAATTAGACAAGACATGGTGTGGACAAAAAACTGTTTCTGACGCCGCAGTCTGTGTTCATCATAATTAGCTTCTGCGGGGAGGGTAGCCGTGATCATTTTTTCTGCTCTTCGCCGGGGCCGATGATAATTTCACCTAGTAGTGTTGTGACAGTGGGGCCGGTGGGCGCGGCCTAGGAGGCCCGCAAGAGGGCGGCAAGACGGAACTCCATAAGACGGGCCCCAGTGCGAGTACACGAATCGACCTTTCGAGCGCACCGCCCCAAGACGTCCCAAATGGCGCAGAGATGGCTCCCAGAAGGTCCAAGAAGCATCCAAGACGATGCTGGAAGTTCGACCAAAGAGAGAAGCATCCAAGGCCTCTTGGGGGCCGCTTGGGGGCCTCTTTTCGTCCCCCTGGAGGTCTCTCGGAGTGCGTCTTGGGCCGTCTTGGGGCGATGTGGGGCCGTCTTGGGCGCCTCTCGGACCATCTTGGGACAATCTTGGGACCATCTTGGGCCAAAATTGTGCGCTCTTGGGGCTGTCTTTGGTGTTTCTTGAGCCGTCTCGGGCGCCTCTGGAGCCGTCCCGGACGGCCCAAAGACTGCCTTGGAGACTGTCCAAACGGAAGCTTGGAGACGGGGCGGTGGGGACCCCTACAGCCGTCTTGGAGACGGTGCGGTGGGGCCGTCTTGGGCCATTATGAACTGCTCTTGGGGCTGTCTTGGGTGCGACTTGGGCGCCTCTGGAGCCGTCCCAGGGCCGTGTGGGGCCGTTTGGGGGCCCTCCTGGGAGCGTCTTGGGGCGAGCTGTGGGGCCTGTATAGCCGTCTTGGACGCTGCGAGGACGAAAAGACAAGATATATTGAAAATGTGCGTTTCTCGTCGGAAATGGGACGATTTTGGCCCCTTGGGGCTCTCCTGGAGGCCCTCCTGGGCCGTCTTGGGAGCCTCCTGGCCTGCCTTGGTGGCCTCTTGGGGCTGTCTTGGGGCTCCCAAGGGTGCTCTGAGGCCATCTTGACGCCCCATGGAGCCTCTCGGAGCCATCCCGAAACTATTTTTGGGGCATCTGCGCCCAGGAGATCCCAGAAGGGCGCCCCGGAGGGCCCGGGGAGGCACTCAAGACAGAGGACCTTCTCGCACGCGCGGATCCCTGCATTGTAGAAGAGACTAGGGTTGACCCGTGGACTACGTTCACTTGCGGGGTGAAGCGTGTGGGGGCCTCTGGGAGTGTCATTACAACGTGAGGCTCGACCCTCGCATTCGGAGCATGCCTCTGCGTGGTGTTGCTTGCTGCCGCTGATGCATGTTGCTGGTAATGCTTGCCGCTGCTGCATGTTGCTGTTGCTTGTGGCTGAAGGGTGCTGTTGATGGACACGTCTGCTTGGTGCGTGCTGCTGACCGCTACCTGCTGTTGCTGCTGCTGCTGCTGATGTTTGCTGCTGCTGCTGTGCGCTGACGCTATTGTTCCCTGCTTCGTGTTTCGTGCTGCTGCCTTCGGGTAATGGGGGCGTCTTGGGCCGTCCCAGGATGATCTTGAGCCACCTTGAGTCTGTCTTAGGGCCAAGGCTGGAAATTGAGAAGCAGCAGCGGGACTTCTTTCTTAACAATGTTCCATGGTGGCTGTGGCCGCCCAAGAAGGTCGGAGGATGCGCGCGGGCTGCGTGGGCTGGGGGGAAGATCGAAGGCACTGCGGAGCATGCCCCCAATGGCCAGCCTGTCCAGAGCACTCTCAGACAGAACTCCTGGACGAGTCGCCCATTCAGACTGGAGCCTTTGCATAGGAGGGGAAAAAATAAGAGGCGCATGGGCGCCTTATTTTCCTGGGTGGCCGGCGCGGTCCCAGAACTCTCTGAGGTCACTTGGAAACGGCTTTGGGGGTCTCTCGCGGCCTCTTGGTATCTTGGGACCTGATTTGGGCCTCTTGCTGGGCCTTCTGGGGCGTCTGGGGGGCCTCTCGGGGGCCAGCTGGCGGTTTCGAGGATCATCCTGGAGAGGAGGGCGCGAACTGTCAATTCGAATTCCCGCCCGTGGGGCCGTCTTGGGGGCCTCTTGGGCCGTCTTGGGGCCCTCTTGGGCTGTCTGAGAGTTCACTTCGGACCCTCTTGGGCCATCGTGGCGCGATCTTGGGGGCCCTGGGGCCGGCTTGGAGCATGAAGACACCGAAAAGGCGAGAATGCTGAAACCCTTCAAAACCAGAGCGACACCAATGATTTTGGCCTCTCGGGGACCTCCGTAGGGGCCTGTTGGGGCCCTCTTGGGCCGTCTTCCATCACTGTGGGGCCTTCTGGGGCGCCTGGGGGCCTCTCGGGGGCAAGCTGGCGGTTTCTGGGATCATCCTGGAGCGGAGGGCGCGACATGTTCCTTCCAGTCCTTGGGCCCTCTTGGGGCCGTCTTGGGGGCCTCTTGGGCCGTCTTGGGGCCCTCTGGGGCTGTCTGAGAGTTCACTCACACACAAAGACAGACAGACACACAGACACACACACACACACAGACACACACACACAGACACACACAGACACACACAGACACACACAGACACACACAGACACACACACACACACACACACACAGACACACACATACACATGTCTGTCTGTCTGTCTGTCTATCTGTCTGTCTGTCTGTCTGTCTGTCTGTCTGTCTCTGTCTGTCTGTCTGTCTGTCTGTCTGTATGCATGCATGCATGCATGCATGCATGCATGTACATCTATATATACATATATGTGTGTATATTTATACATATATATATATGTATCCAGGAGGCTCTGCTGGGAGTGCTTTTGGAGCGCCCTGGGAGCCTTTTTGAAGATTCAGTGGCCGCCTTGGACGATGCTGGGGCTCTCTGAGGCCGTCTGGGCGCCATCTTGGCCATCTCGAGGCCATCCTCGGCCGTATTGGAGGCCTCTTCGGCGACCTCGGAGGCCTCTTGGACTCGCTCTGGCCTTCTGGGAGGCGCAAGCCCTCCCTGCGGGCACGCCTGCCGGGCCCCCGCGCACTTTGCCATGATAGCCAACCACCACGCGCTGCTCCTGGGGCTCTTTGGGGCTCTCCTGGAGGCCCTCCTGGGGCGTCTTCGAGGCCTCCTGGCCTGCCTTGGTGGCCTCTTGGGGCTCCCGAAGGGTGCTCTGAGGCCGTCTTGGCGCCGGGGTGCTCCCGAAGGGTGCTCCCTTCATTGTAGAAGAGATGACGTCGGGCTCCAGCTTCGCCTCGCACATCTGGCTCAGCAGCGCCAGCGCCCGTTGCCATTGCTCGCACTTCTCGCACGCGCTGATCCCAGCATTGTAGCTGACTAGGGCGAACCCGTGGACTTCGCCCACGACCTTCCGGTCCGCCTGGTGCGCCTCGCAGGATCTTCGTTCTGCCAGGCGAACCACATCGGATCGTGGCAAGAATAGGGAAACAGAAAGTGGCATAAACATAAAAACTCTGAGGTCCGCGCGGAACTCTCGGATCGGAGCTGGGACCCCCTGGCGGCGCCTCCGGCGCCACCCCTGGCGCGCTCCGCGCGCCAGGGATGGGGGTCCAGCGCGGATCCAAGCAAACCGCGCGGACCTCTCGGAAGCTCTCTTGGACCGTCTTGGACCGCCTTGGGGCCCTGTTGGGGGCCTCCGGGCGCGTTTCGGAGCGATCTTGGACCCCTCTCGGAACGTCCCGAGGTCTCCTGGGGCTCGCAGGGGCGCTTTCCCGGGCCCCGCCTTCTTCGCACGCGCGGGGCCCTGCTATAACGTGGAGACTGGGGCTGACCCGTGGACTACGTCCACTTGCGGGGTGAAACGCGTGGGGGCCTCTGGAGCATCATTACAACGTGGGGCTCGACCCTCGCATTCGGCGCATGCCTTGCGTGGTGTTGCTTGATGCTTGCCGCTGCTGCGTGTCGTTGTTGCTTGTGGCTGAAAGGTGCTGCTGATGGCCACGTCTGCTTGGCGTGTGCTGCTGACCGCTACCTGCTGCTGTTGCTGCTGCTGCTCCTGCTGGATGCCTGCTTCGTGTTTCGTGCTGCTGACTTCAGGTCATGGGGGCGTTCTGGGCCGCCCCAGGATGATCTTGAGCCACCTCGAGCCTGTATGAGGGCCACGGCTGGAAATTGAGCAGCAGCAGCGGGACTTCTTTCTTCACGATTTACCATGTTCCATGGTGGCTGTGGCCGCCCGAGGTCGGAGGATGCGCGCGGGCTGCTCGCGTTGGCTGGGGAGAAAGAAGATCGAATGCACTGCGGAGCATGCCCCAAATGGCCAGCCTGTCCACAGCAATCTCAGAAAGAACTCCCGGACAAATTGTCCATTTAGACCGGAGCCTTTGCAAAGGAGGAGAGAAAATAAGAGGCGCATGGGCGCCTTCTTTTCCGGGGTGGCCGGCGCGGTCCCAGAACTCTCTAAGGGGCCTTCCCTCGGAAGCCGCTTGGAGGCGGCTTTGGGAGTCTCTTGCGGCCTCTCGAGGGTCACTTGGGACCTAATTTGGGCCTCTTGCTGGGCCTTCTGGGGCGTCTGGGGGGCCTCTCGGGGGCCAGCTGGCGGCTTCGGGGATCCTGGAGCGGAGGGCGCGAACTGTCAGTTCGAGTTCCCCCTCGTGGGGCCCTCTTGGGGCCGTCTTGGGGGCCTCTTGGGCCGTCTTGGGGCCCTCTTGGGCCAGCTCGGCGCGAACTTGGGAGCCCTGGGGCTTGCTTGGAGCGTTGAGACTCCGAAAAGGCGAGAACGCGGAAGCCCTTCAAAAAACCTGAGGAAATCAATGATTTTGGCCTCTCGGGGCCCTGCTTGGAGGCCTCTTGGAACCCTCTTGGGCCGTCTTCCGGCGATGTGGGGCCGTCTGAAGCCATATTGGCGACCTCTGGGACCGCCTGGGGGCGTCTCGGACAATCTTGTGCCGTCTTGGGGCCATGAGAAGCCGTCCAGGAGCCCTCCGGGGCCGGCCCTTCTGGCACGCGTGACCCGACGTTGTAGTATAGACTAGTGCGTACCCCTGCAGCAGATCCGCAGGTGCCCTGGCCAGGGAACGCGGCGGGGCCGACAGGCGGCGACAGCCTTTTGGCTTGCAAATTCGTAGATGATGCTTCCGACGCGGCCCCAAGGGACGGCGGGGCCGGGCGCCGACGCTGGGGCTGGCGCCGCCGCTAGCCGCGCGCCGCCGCGTCTACGGCCAGGCGGGCCGCACCGCACTGCCTGCTACCCACGCTGGTCGGCCCTGGGGAACGGCCGCCCCCCCCCCAAACCACTATGGCCACGACGGCTACCAGAGGCGGCAACCTTGGCGGCGGCGGCGGCGGCGGCGGCGGCGGCGGCGGCGGCGACGACGACGACGACGACGACGACGACGACGACGACGACGAAACGGACGACGACGAAAACGGCAACGACGATGACAACGAAAACGGCGACGACGACGACGACGACGACGACGACGACGACGGCGGCGACGACGACGACGGCGACGACGACGACGACGACGACGACGACCGGCCGCGATGGCGAGGCGGCAGCGACGGCAGCCCCGAAGAGGTGAAGGAGGAGGATACTAGGGCCGTTCCACGTGACTGACCTGCGTGCATCTCGGATTCTGGTGCGAGGCTGGGCCAAGCTGCGGCTGCGGCTGCGCTGCTGGGCCCGCTGTCCGGCGCGCTGGCCACTGAATCCGGCCAAGCGCGGCCCGTCTCGGAACGCCACCTCAAAGCTCGATCGAGCGGCCAGGGGGGCCCGGGGCCGCCCTGGGAGAACCCGGGAACCGCCCCAAGCTGGCACCCGGGAGGCCTTCAGGGGCAGCCCCCTAGGCGCTGGAACCATGTGAGGAAACAGGGCCACATCTCCTCACGCGGTTCCCGCTTCCAGGCGCAAGGCCAGGAGGGCCCTGGGCCGCCCCGGGAGGACGCGGGAACCGCCTCCGGATGGCACCTGGGAGGCCTCTTGGCCTAGCTTGGGGCGATCTTGAGAGCTTGGGCCGTTGCCCCAGACCGTGTTTGCTCGAAATGTGAGAAAATCCTGCAGAAAACATCATATCTGTTTCGCCGGAAGGCCCTGCTGGGCGTACCCTTGGAGCACTCTGGGAGCCTTTTGGAGAGCCATCTGGACGCCATTTTGGGCCATCTGGAAGCCGTCTTCGGCCGTGTCAGAGGCATCTTCAGCGAACTTGGAGGCCTCTTGGACTCGCTTGGGCCGTCTGGGAGGCGCAGGCCCTCCCAGCGGGCCCTCCCGGCAGGCCCCCCGGGCGCTGCCACCTGAGCAATACACCACGCGCTGCTCCCGGTATTGTAGAATAGATGACGTTGGGCTCCAGCTTCTCTGACCGCATCTCGCTTAGCAGCGCCAGAGCCCGCTGCCACTGCTCGCCCTTCCCGCACGCGCTGATCCCAGCGCTGTAACTGATGACATTGGGCTCCAGCTTCGCCTCTGGCATCTCTCTGAGCACTGACAGCGCGTGCTGCCATCGCCCGCTTTTACTGCATGCGCTGACAGTCGCCATGTAGTGGCCTGGGACGAGCTGCACACCTAATCGAATTCCTTCGCGAAGCAACCACAGTGCTGCGCTCCATTGTTTTGTCTGACCGCAGTTCTTGATCGACGCTTCGAGTGAAATAGTGCCTTGTCGGGACCCCCGACGGATGTCCAACATCCGAAACAAATAAATCTAAAAAAACACGGCACCGCGGCTGGCTCAGCCCAAACTGGCCTTGCGCCAAAATGGCTACGGAGGCCGTTTTGGCGCATTTGGGCGGTCAAGGGGGCCCATTGGGCTGTCTTGGTGCTGTCTTGGTGCTGTCTTGGGGGCCTCTTCGGCCGTCTTGGAACATTGGAAGACCAACAAAACGATAACGCTAAAATCCGCCGGCCCCTTGTGGGTCTCTAGGCGTGTGAAACTTCTCCCCCCCATAATCCCCCCCTGGGCCTGGTACGCCTCGGCCTGGACGCGCCGTATGGACATAGAAGGCCCCAAAGCAGGCCAAGACGGCCCCAAGAGGCCCTCAAGAAGGTCTAAGAGAGCCCTGAGGCGCCGAAAGATTTATTCAAAACCGCCAAAGCGTACATCAGAACGGCCTAAGACGCCCCAGAGATGCTCCACGAAGCCTCCAAGAAGTCGCCTCAGGGGGCCATGCTCGCCTCTTCGGCTTCCACAAAATCGAAGACGGCCCAAGACGCCCCCCAAGTCGGCCCAATGAGCTCCCAAGAGAGCCCCAAGGCGGCCACTAAAAGCACCAAGACGGCACATGAGGCCCTCAAGACGGCTAACGACGGCACCACAGCGGCCCCAAGAGGGGGCCCAGAGGGGAAACCCGAACGGACATTCAGCCTTCCCAAGAAGTGCCCCCAAGGCCCCCAAATACTCCCAAGACGCCCAAAAGAGGCCCCAGGGAGGCTCCCAAGAAGCCTCAAAAAGTGCCTCCGAGAGGCCCCCGAGAAGTTTGCCACGAGGCCCCAACAGTCACCCGAGTGGACTCTCACCCACAGCCCACGCACGGTAGCGGATGTGCAGAAGGCCATTCGATATTTTACGATATGGGCGCCTGACCAAGGTCTCCTCCTTCTCCCACGTCCTCCTCCTCCTCCTCCTCCTCCTCCTCCTGACCCTCCTCCTCTTCCGCCTGCTCTTCATCCTCCAGCTCCTCCTGTTCCTCCTGCTCCTCCTGTTCCTCCTGCTCCTCCTCCTCCTCCTCCTCCTCCTCCTCCTCCTCCTCCTCCTCCTCCTCCTCCTCCTTAGCATATCATTATCATGGTCCTCTTCCTCCCTTTCGCTCTCTTCCCTCCTGATCCTTCTTCCACGGAATTCGGCACTTGCACTGCCATTGCCGAAGCGGACGACCCAAGAGGGCTCCAAGGCGCACCCACGACGGTCCAAGAAGGCAGCGAGTTGGGGAAAGAAGGTTCCCAAACGCCAGCGATGGCCTCCAGATGACCCGCAGCGCCCCCAACATGTCTCTAAACATAGCCCCAAGAGAAACAAACTGTCCAACTCCCGATGGACAACGTACAATTTTACCACATACGACTCTTCAGCATTCACGGTGTTCAATACTGCCAGAGAGGCTTCGAAGACCACCCGAACGGCTCCCAAGAGAGCCTCACGAGCCGCCCAAGAGGGCCCCAAGACGCACCCAAGATGGTCCAAGAAAGCCCCGAGTCGCTGCAAAATCGTTCCAAGACGCCCAAAACGGCCTCTGGGCGGCCCGGGATGCCCCAAAACCATCCCCAAACCCACCCGATCGCTTTCATCTACATGACCATCACCCTGGACGCCTCCAAAAACCACAGAAAACAATCTACATTAAGAGGGGTCGGCGGATGTGGCGCAAGTGCGCAAGCCTGTAGAATCCACGTCCGGAGGTGACGTGTTGCCGGAGGCCGGTCTGCGGAGGCGATAATGCAACGTATCCAATGTATCCAATGACTGCACAATTGCTGCATACTGTATTGTGTTACATTGTTATGTCTCCCCCCTAACCCCTCCCCCGAGGCCACGCCACTTCCACCGACCCAAGGTGGCCCCTCCCTTCCTGGGCCTAAAAACCTACCAAAACCTAAAGAAAATCAATGAGTTGGTCCTGTTGGCCCTCTTGGGGGCCCAACAGGGCCAAGACGACCCGGCCCCAAGAGGGCCTACAAAGACCCCAAGACGCCCCAAGAGGGCCCCCAGAGGACCCCCAAGAGCACCTCCAGAAGCCAAAAACCAATGATTTTCCTAAGGTTTTTTGAAGATTTCAGCGTCCCCGCCTATGTCGACTCTCCGAGGTCCAGGACGGCCGAAACAGCCTCCGAAGTGGCCCCCAGACGGCCCAAGAAGCCCTCAAGAGGGCCCCAAAACGGCCCAAGAGGGCCCCCAGACAGCCTAAAGAGGCCGCCGAGATGCCCCAAGAGGCCCCCAAGACGGGCCCAAGAGTACCCCAAGACAGTCTCCGAAGGGACCAGACAGCGCAAGAGCGCCCCCAAGACGCCCACACGGGGCTCCGAGAGGCCCCCAAGAGGCCTCCCAGAGGCCCCCACGACGCTTCCCAGACGCCCCCGCGAGGACCCAAGAGGCCCCAAAGAGGCCTCCAAGGGGCCCCCAAAAAACCCCAGGAGGCCCGACAACGACTGGACTGACTGTACGTGCTCCAGACGTGCACCCCGCGAAGCGCGAGGAATCCATCAAACATCTGGAGAACACCTCTACAGACCGGACAAGAAAGGAAAGCGCCGCTGTGTCCACAAGGCTTTCTGGTTGAGCATGCCAAGAGCTTAGTGGTTGCCTGTGGTTGCTGTAATTACCCTGGTGCGAGCGTGCGTGTATGTACGCGTGCATGTGTATGTGGATGTATGCGCGGCTGTGTGCGTGTGTGCGTGCGTGTGTGCAGGCTTGTGTTATGGGGGCGATGGCAGGGGGGATGTACGGCGTGCGTGCGGGATGTGTTATGGGGGTGACGGGCGGGGGGGATGTACGGCGTGCGTGCGGGATGTGTTATGTGGGCGACGGGCGGGAGGGATGCGCGGCGTGCGCGCGGGATGTGTAATGGGGGCGACGGGCGGGCGGGATGTACAGCATGCGTGAGGGATGTGTTATGGGGGCGACGGGCGGGGGGGATGCACGGCGTGCGTGCGTGATGAAAAGAAAAAGAGAATGAGGAGGAGGAGGGAGGAGGAGAGGAGGAGGAGAGAAGGAGGAAGAAAGAAGGAGGAAGGAAGAGAGAGGAGGAGGAGGAGGAGGAGGAGGAGAAGGAGGAGGAGGAGGAAGAGAAAGAAGAGAAGGAGGAAGAAGAGGAGGAGGAGGAGGAGCAGGAGGAGGAGGAGGAGGAAGAGGAGAAGGAGGACGATGACGGAGGAGACGGAGGGGAGACAGAGGAGACCTCAAATACGGAGGATACCTCAGAGACGGAGGAGACGGAAACATCAGAGACGGAGGATACCTCAGGGAAGGCCCCCGTCGATCCCTGGCCCCCCCCAGCCCCCCTCCCTCCGCTCCGCTTCCTCCCCCCCCCTCCCTCCCTCCCTCCCTCCCCTTCTACTCTTCACTTCTCCCCTCCCTCCCCCGTCCCTCAACCCCCCTCCGCCCCTCCCTCAAGAGGGAAAACAGGCAGGAAACTCCACGGGTTCAGCGAGGCCCTTGCGGGGACAGCTTGCGGCGGGGCCGGTGTGCCGAACCTCCTCTGGCCCTCTCCTCTGTCTCCATGCAACTGACTCTCCCCCTCTTCTCCCCCCCTCACCCCATCCTTCCCCGCCACCTGGTCATAGGGGTTGGGGTCCTGGGCCCCGCCTGAACCACCGCCTGGGCCAAATCTCCTCAAGGCCTGGCTCGGCGGCACTCATGGCGCACCTCGCGGAGGAGATTCATCTGTGCGATCATGCCAAATTCCTTCCCTCGCCTTTCCCTTCCTCCCTCTTTCCCTCCCTCTCCCCCCCCCTCTTTTCGATCTCCTCTCCCTCCCTCCATCTTTCCCTCCCTCCCTCCCTCCCTCGGACGCGATGATAGGGGCGAAGGGGCGGGCATTAGACGCTTTCGCCGGGGAGCCTCGCCGAAGACACGAACCACCAGCGTCCCTGCATACACGTATTGCCCATCCCCCCTCCGGGGTATTCGCCCCTATCGTCGCCTCCTCCCTCGCCCCCCCCCCCTGAGCAATTCGCCCCCGTCGTCGCCTCCTCCTTCCCTCACTCTCTCTCTTCCCCCTTCCAATCCCTCCTTTCCCTCCCTCCCTCCCTTCCCGTCGGCGGCGGGCGTCTCCGCGGGCGGCGCCGGCTGGGCCGGCGGCGGCGGGCGCGCGGAGGGGCCTTTGCTAAGCCTGGCGGCGATCGGCGCGTCGCCCTCCTCCTGGGTCGGCCTCATCCTCCTGCCGCTTCCTCATCCTTCCCCTTCACCTCCCCCTTATCCCTTATCCTCCCCCTCCCCCTCGCCCTCCTCCCCCCCCCCTCCTCCCCCTCTCCTCCCTCCCCCCCCTGGTCCACCTCCCCCTCCTCCCCCTCCTCCTCCTCCTCCTCGTCCTCCTCGTCCTCCTCCTCCCCCTCCTTTTGCTCCTCGTCCTCTTCCGCCGCCTCCTCCTCCTCTTCTTCCTCCTCCTTCTTCTTCTTCTTCTTATTATTATTATTCTTCTTCATCTTATCCTTCTTCTTCTTAGTATTCTTATTAGTAGTATTATTCCTCCTCCTCATCTTCTTTATTATTCTTCTTACTATTATTTTTTATTATTCTTAGTATTATTCTTATTAGTCTTATGATTAGTTTTCTTATTATGTTTCTTCTTCTTATTATTATTATTCTTCTTCTTCTCAGTATTCTTCTTCTTCCCCCTCCTCCTCATCATCATCATCATCATCTTCCTCCTCCTCCTCCTCTTCCTCCTCCTCCTCCTCTTCCTCCTCCTCCGCCTCCTCTCCTCCTCCTCCTCCTCAGCATCATCATCCTCCCCGCCCCTCTTACCTCCTCCTCCTCCTCTTCTTCCTCCTCCTTCCTCCACCTCCTCCGCCTCCTCCTCCTCTTCCTCCTCCTCCTCCTCCTTCTTCCTCCTCCTCCCTACCTGTTTCCTGTCCTGTTCCTAGATCCTGTTCTTGCTAATCTCTCTCCTCCTGCTCCTCCTCCCCTCTTCCTCCTCCTCCTCCTCCTCCGCCTCTTCCTCCTCCTCCTCCTCCTCCTCCCTCCTCTCCTCTTCTCCTCTCCCCCCCTCCCCCACCCCTCCTCGCCTTCACCTACCTCCTCCTCCTCCTGTATCCTGTTCCTTTTTCCTGGTCCCTGTCCTGTTTCCCTCCTCATCCTCCTCCTCCTTCCTCCCCCTCCTCCTCCTCCTCTCCTCATCTCAGCCTTCTCCTCCTCGTCCTCGTCCTCGTCCTCAGTCCCTCGTCCTCTCCTCCTCTCCTCGTCCTCCTCCTCCGCCCTCTTCCTCCTCGTCCACGTCCGCCTCCTCCTCCTCCTCCTCACCCCTCTCCTCCTCCTCCTCCTCCCATCATCATCAACATCATCATCATCATCAGCAGCATCATCATCAATCATCATCAGCACAATCCATCATCATCATCATCCCCCCCTCTCCCCCTCCCCCTCCTTCTTATGCTTCCTCTTCTTAGGACTATTTTAAAGTATTATGTGTTATTATTACTCTTATTTCTTATGAATGTGATTCGTATTACAATTAATATTATGTGTTTTTTTTATATAATTATGGTAATGACTATGAATATGAGTATGGTCAGTATTACTAGTATAATCATTACTATTACTATTATTATTAGTATTAGTATTAGTATTATTATTATTAATAGTATTATTATTATTATTACTAGTAGTAGTAGTACAACCATTATTATTATGCGTAGTATTATTATTCGTATTATTATGCTGAGTATTACCAATGTTACTATTCTTGTTGCTCGTGTTATTATTATTATTATTGGTAGTATGATTATTACTATTTTTATTAGTGGTAGTATCATTAGTTTTCGTATGATTAGTCTTGGTATTATTGTTATCCTCCTCCTCCTCGTCTTCCTCCTCCTCCTCCTCCTTCTCCTCCTCCTCCTCCTCATCATCCTCCTTCTCCCCCCCCCCATCCTCCTGTTCCTCCGCGTTCCGCCTCCTCTTGTTTCCTCGCCCTCTTCCCCCGCCTCCCTTTTCCTCCTCCTCCGCTCTCCTCCTCCATCCTCCCGTCCTGGTCCTGCTCCTCCTCCTCCTCCCCCCCTCTTCCTCCTCCAGGCGGCCGCGAGTCTCTCCCGCGCGCCCGGGCGCTCCGTGGTCGGGAGCCGGCAAACTCCACCGCCGCCCCGCGAAGCGGGCGGCAACCCCGGGGGTGGCCGGCTGTCGACGATAGCGGCGACTCCCAGGGGGGCCGGAGGTCCCTGGGCTCCTCGGCAGCCAGCGGGCCCCACTGCCGTGCCTGGCACCCGCCGCGTCGCCGCCCCGGCCGCCAGCCGCCGCCGCTGCGCGGCGCCAATGCTGCGCGTTGCTGCCCGGCGCCCCGGCGCCGCGGCCCGCCCGCGGCGCGCGCCCGCCGCCGCCGACGCCTCCAGCGCCCGCGCACCGCCGCGGGGCGCGCGCTTAGCTGGCGCGCGCGGCGCGCCGCTGGCTCGCCGCCGCCGCCCCTGCTGCGCACCGCCCCCCGCGCGGCGGAGCACGCGGAGCGGAAAGCCTCCGCGCTGCCCCGCTGCAGAGTGTCGCTGCGAGGCTCTGCTGCGCCGCCGCAAGCACCTCGGCGTCTCCTCGCACCCAGGCGCGGAGGAGCGCCTGCGCCTCCTTCCCAGCGCGCCCGAGGGTCTCCAGCGCAAAAACTCGTCAGCGCTGGATAGCGCGCGTGCTTGCGCTCCTCCGCGGCGGCAGCGGCGGCGCCGTCCTGGGCTCCGCGGCCTCGGCCCGCCCGCGTCTGCGCCGAGGGAGGCGTCGGTAACCGCCATGTCAACGCAGGCCACGCCGACCGCGGGGTCCGCGAAGGCCACGTCGAGGCGGGCGGCGTCCACGGTGCCGTCCGGGCGCGCGCGGTCCCAGGAGGGCACGAGTTGCTCCGTGCCCACGCTGGTCGCGCCGCGGGCGCCGAGCCAGCGGGCGAGCCAGTCCTGGACGCCGTCGTGGCGCTGGATCGTGCCGCCGCCGACATGGCAGCCCAGGCAATGCCCCGGCGTCGCGGCCAAGTCGGCTCCGCAGCGCGTGCCGTCCCCACTGCACCGGGGGCAGGTGGTGCTGGCGGCCGCTGGCAGCGGCAGCTGGAGGCGCAGCGCGAGGGCTGGGTGGAAGTGCGCGTCCGCCAGCACGTGGTCCTCCTCAGTCAGCGGCAGGAGCCAGCTCCCCGCCCCCTTCCCGCTGGCCGAGCATAACTGCGCCGCCCGATCGAGTGGCAAGGCGCCCAGGGGCCGCTGCCAGCGCGCCTGCTGCTCCGGCGTCGCGAGGGGAAAGTTGAACTCAGCGTCCTGGGCGTAGTGCCTCGCATGGAACATCTCTCCCTCAGGCTCGTCCATCAGCACCTTCACCTTGCCAAACCTGCGCTTGGCTCGCAAGTTCACCATATGCTCCTGGTGTCTCTGCCCTCCTACATCAAAGATGTCGTCAACCTCCACAACCACGATCCCCTCCACATCTGGATCAGCTTGAATTCCCGGATCTTCTCCTCCTCGATGTCCTCCGAGAGCAGCGAGTCGAACCAATGGTTCCACAGCACCTCCAGCAGGAAACAGCCTGAACACCGTGGGATCCAGGGTACTCTGCCGGTAGCCCAACTCCACCAGGTCGCGCTTGAGCCCCCTGCGAAAGTGCAGCGGGGCGTCTCCCAGTCCGTATACTCTCGAGACTAGCTCTATCAGCTGCCCCGCCCCCATGCCTGGCAGTCCGCCTCGAGGCTGCTCTGCGTACAGCTTCCCGCTCTCACGCACCAGCTTGTCCGGATTCATGAACGCCTTCCAGAGATCCCCGACAATGGCCTCCCTCTTGTGTGACGCCGCGATCTGCAGCACCATCATCCAAGAACTTGTCGTTACAGTTGGGGCCGACCTCATCAGAGACAGAAAATCTCGGTCTTGATCCCCGCGGACACACCACCTGCTCTTGCATGAGGCTGGCTCACCTCGAACTTCAGAATCCTTCTTCCTGCGCGCCATTCTGGAAGGTGTGATACGGTCCTCCTTGCCTTGGCGGATCAGAGCTTCCCGCGCCTTGCGACTTTCGTCCAACGGTAGGACTCGCACCCCGCCTGTTGATTTCACACCGTCCCACTCGGTCGTGTCCGACTCCACCCACTTCGGCCACTCCTCCACGGTGATCTGCCGCTTATGTACCTCATCTCCTCATCGCTTCTCAGTAAAGTAGACGTGGCCGACGTCCGGGTACTTGTTGGACGCAGCACTAATCAACAGCAAGTCCTCATCCATCTCCTCTTGCCAGCCTGCCCTCCTGAGGCTCTCCTCTCGCGCTGCAACTCCTCGCTCCCCCAGGTCCATCTTCAGGTTGAGCTCCACTCTTTTCTCAATTGCCGTCTCTATCGTCCTCCTGGTAGGGCTTGGCCCCTCACCCTGCGACCCGAGTGTTCCGAGGCCCCTTCTGGGGCGCTCAAACCAAGGCCCCAGTGGCCGCGGCCGCATGCATCTTCACTGCCCATACAGCGTTCCGTGGCCCCCTAGGGAGCCCCACGGAAGACCCAGTGGCCTTATTCGCATGCGCCTCCCTGGCCTAGTACAGCGAGCGCTTCGTAGCCCAATAGGGAGCTCCACAGAAAGCTTCAGTGGCCGCGGCCGCATGCGGTTCCTCCACCCAATACCGCCTGGTGGCCTCGTAAGGAGCTCCACAGAAGGCCCCAATGGCCGCGACCGCATGCGTCTCCACCACCCCCACGGAACAGCGCTTCGTGGCCCCATATGGGGACTCCACCGAAGGCCCCAGTGGCCGCGGCCACGTGCGCCCCGCCACCCCCCCACCCCCCCCGCCCAGGACAGCGCTTCGGGGCCCCATCGGAAACTCAACCGAAGACCACATTGGCTGCGGCCGCATGCGCCTCCCCCACACATTCCAGGGCACCCCATCACGCGCTTCGTGGCCTCATAAGAGGGTTCCACCGAAAGCGGTACCCACAACGTGGTCGGCACTCATAACTGCATATGGCTGGGTCCTTCGCCAAGAGGATAACATGTTTCAAAATGGAGTTATCGCCTGAAACTTCGTCTGACTTAGAGGCCCGGAATGTCAACGCACGTAGCGCTGTACGGATCCATGGCGGCTCGTTTTCAAAATGGATGTGTCGCTTGAGAAGGGTTCGAAATTCCTGACTCCAAGTGTAAACTTGCGCAGCAGTTACACGGGTGCGGAAACGGTCCTTCTTTGAGAAGGGAATCTTGCTCGACGTGCCAGCAAAATGTGACGCAAGGCCTTTCATAGCGGGGCCTGTCAATAGGGACGCATCTTGTAGTGAAAAGGGCGGCTTGCATGGGCGCTTGAAAGGGGACTTGGGGCGGGAGGGTGTATGGCAGATTCGTTTATGCATCCTGGGTTTAAGTTGGTCCTCCTCCTCCTCCTCTTTCGCCAACTCCCGCCTACTCCTCCCCCTCCCCATCCTCCTCCTCCTCCCCCCTCCTTCTAATCCTCCTCCTCCTCCTCCCTCCTCCTCCTCCTCCTCCTCCTCCTCCTCCTCCTCCTCCTCCTCCTCCTCTTCACCCTCTCCGTAGCCAATGTGGCTCAAGATTTTGCTGCCCCCCGCGAACAAAGCGGATGCTGCTAGTCCGCGGCCAGTGCTCAGCTGATGGGGCGCAATCCGCCCTGCATTCCCTCCCACGGGCAATCCGCCCTGCTCGGCGGAGTCGCCTGGGCGGTGCAGCCCCGCGCTGCCGCCTTGAGCGGTCGACGCGACGCTTGCTCGGACGCGGGCTCTCCTGGTGCAGTGGCTCCTCGTCGTGGGACCGCCACTGGAGAGCCCTGGCGCTGCAAGTCTTGCGTCCACAGGGCCAGCTCCACAAGGGCGTGGTGTTTAAGGAACACAAGCGCGCAAAGGTTCCCAGTGTCAGCTCCAAGGGTAGCCAGGGTGCGCGACGCTCGAAGAACATATTAAGCGGCTCGAGCTGGACAAGACTGCCACCCCAATTTCACCTCCTCCGTCCTGGGCCAGCGCGCCCGCTGCTGACAGCGAGATGGCTGACAAACGTGGTCGTATCAAGCAGCCCGAGATTCTCATGCGTTCTCTCGCGGCCGATGTGGACGCGGAGGCCCTCGCCTCCTGCAGGTCGCCGGAGGAAGCATTGGAGCGAGAACTGTTCGACGGCCGTCCATCGAGGATCAGCAATCTCTGGCTTCTGGGCTCAGAAGGCTCGTGCACGTGAGGCAGTTGTTCGCTAGTCGGTGGAGACCCAGCGTGCCCAGGTCGACGGAACTGCTGGAGCAGCTTGGTGAGGCGGATACCGAGCTCACCGAGGCGACGGCCGAGGTGGTCGGACTCAAGGATGAGACGCGGAAGGCTATGTGTCAGGTGCGCCCGCCAGAGCCGACCAAGCCTTCCACGCTTCATAAATTCGTGCCAAGGTTTGAGGTCTCAGTGGAACAGCTGGGCCGCGTGGCTGCAATATTGGGGCTTGGCGAGGAGCTCGCGACAAGGCTCGAGGCGATGGCGGAGACGGTCACCACGCTACTTGCAGCCCCCGAAGCTCATGCCCAACCTCCTGTGGCGCCCAAGCCAGCCCCTGTTCCTGCTGCTGCCGCCCCAGCTGGTGAGGATGATGATGTGGGCATGGAAGATGGAGGAAAAAGACGCGCGAGCTACCTCGGGAGCAGAAAGCGCACCAGTTGCATGAGACGCGCCGGCTGAGGACATCCAAGAGAGCTTCAAGCGGTTCCAGTCGTCGTGCCTCGATGCTTGCAAAAAACTTTGCAATACATAGACGGCCAGATGTCACGCTTTGTCGACGCTGCCACTTGGTTCTCTAACCCCATGCCCACGATAATAATGTACCCCCCCCCTTAAGTCGTTAGAGTTTTTTATCGTCGACCAATAAGAGTTTGGTCGGGGGCGCGGGGCGCGGAGGCCAAACTTCATTATCACCTCGGAACGTTATGTTGAGATAGCAAGATCAAGTTATGTTGAAATAGCAACATCAAGCGAAGCGATCACACTTTTTTCAGGATGTCTCAAGCGAAACCAAGAATTTTGGGAGGCAGGCTCAAACGAAACGAGCAATGTTTCAAGGATGTCTCAAGCGAAACCAGTAACTCTGTGAGGATGTCTCAAGCGATTCGAGAAGCTTGTCGAGGATGTCTCAAGCGAAACAAGCATATACTCGAGGATGTCTCGAGCGATTCGAGAAGCTTGTCGAGGATGTCTCAAGCGAAACAAGCATATACTCGAGGATGTCTCAAGCGAAACAAGCATATACTGAAGGATGTCTCAAGCGAAAAGATACGTTTCTTAAGGATGTCTCAAGCGAAAACAACAATTCTGTGATGATGTCTCAAGCGAAACCAAGAATTTTGGGAGGCAGGCTCAAACGAAACGAGCAATGCTTCAAGGATGTCTCAAGCGAAACCAGCAATTCTGCGAGGATGTCTCAAGCGATTCGAGAAGCTTGTCGAGGATGTCTCAAGCGAAACAAGCATATACTCGAGGATTGCTCTTTTTCTTCCTCTTCTCTTCTCCTTCTTTTTTCTTAATTTATATTTTCATTTCTTTATATATTTCTGTAGTGCTTTCTTTTTTTCCTCTCTCTCCCCATGCCCCCCTGAACTTGTTTATCCCTGGTGTTGATTATCCATGGCAAGTGAGGCACATGAGCTACCCTACACGAGCACTCAAAAAAAACAATTTTCAGAAAGCATTTGTAAATTAAATCTAATAGATTTGGAACTTGAATTGTTTGCTCTTTTTCTTCCTCTTCTCTTCTCCTTCTTTGTTCTTAATTTATATTCTTTATTTCTTTATATATTTCTTTATTTCTTTCTTTTTTTCCTCTCTCTCCCCATGCCCCCTGAACTTGTTTATCCCTGGGGTTGATTATCCACGGAAAGTGAGGCACATGAGCTACCCTACGCGAGCACTTAAACATTTTAATTGTCATAAAGCGTTTGTAAATTAAAAAAATAATGCATTTGAATCTTCAGATTTTTTGTTTTATCCTCCTGTCCTCTCCTCTTCTACTTCTCCTCCTCATTTCTTCTTGTCCTTTTTCTTTTTAATATTTCTTTTTATGTATTTCCCTCAACTCTCTCTTTGTTTTCTTTATTTCTCTCTTTATATCTTTCTCTCTCCCCATGCGCCCCTGAACTTGTTTATCCCTGGGGTTGATTATCCACGGAAAGTGAGGCACATGAGCTCCTACACGAGCACTTTTTTAAATTAAAAAAAATCATAACGTGCTCGTACATAAAAATAATAAGTTTGGAACTTGATTTTTTTGCTGTTCCTCTTCCTCTCCTCTTCTACTTCTCCTCTTGATTGTTTCTTCTCCTCTTCATTTTCATTAGTTCTTCTCTCTCTCTCTCTCTTTCTATCTCTCTGTCTCTCTCCCCCCCATGCCCCCCTGAACTTGTTTATCCCTGGGGTTGATTATCCATGGAAAATATGATAGGCTTTTTTATTATGTCCTCTCTGTCTTTTTTCTCTCTCTCTCTCTCTGTTTCTCTATCTCTCTCTCCTCTTGCTCCTCTCCTGTCTTCTCCTTTCCTCTCCTCCTCTCCTTCCTCTCTTGCTTTTCATTATATCCTCTTCTTCTTTCTCTCTCTCTCTCTCTCTCTCTCTCTTTCTCAATTTTCACAAAGCGTTTCTAAATAAAATCTGATGGATTTGAAACTTGAAATGTTTGCTTCTCCTCCTCCTCCTCTATCTGTCTTTCTTTATATATATATATCTTCTCTTCTTCTTTTTCTTATTCTTATTATTCTTCTTTAGTATAAGATGTTTTTTTTTTATTTTTTCTGAGAAATGTGTTATATCTTTCTTATTTTTTTAATAAATATATTCGTTTTATCTTCTATTTTTTTCCTTATCTCTCTCTCTCTCACTCTCTCTCTCTCTCAGCACAACCCCCCCCAGCACAACCCTCCAGCACAACCCTCCAGCACAACCCCTCAGCACAACCTCTTGAGGTTTATTATCGTCGGCAGTTTTTTATCATCGGCAGTGGTCGATAGCAACTCCTGAGCTCTGCGGGAACACGGCGGCACGCAAATGATACGCATGTTTTTGAAAAACTTCATTTTGAAAAAAAAATATTTTATTTAATTGCGAATTCCATTGAAATCTTTTCGAAGTTGCGAAATCGAGCCGTCAGGCGCTTGAATGCCGCACTGCGTTCGAGATTTAGGCGAAAGCGTGTGCGACGCAATTTTCTCATGACACGCATTTGTTTGAAAAACCTTATTTGGACAAAAAATACTATATTTGGTTGCGAATTCCATTGCAATCCTTTCGAAATTGCGAATTCGAACCCGCACGCGCCTGGATGCCACACTGCGTTCGATATTCGGGCAAAAGCGCGTGCGACGCAAATTTCTCATACATGCGTCGCGTGCTTAAATCTCGAACGCAATGTGGCATTCAAGCGCCTGACGGCTCGATTTCGCAATTTTTACAGGATTACAATGGAATTCGCAATTAAAAACAATTGTTTCCCAACCATCCTGTGGTGTTGGGTCCTCGTTTTGAAGAGACAGCGCCCCGCGTCCCACCTCCTCCTCCTCCTCTCCCCTCCCCCTCCTCCCTCCTCCCATCATCATCATCATCATCATCATCATCATCATCATCATCATCATCATCCTCATCTCATCATCATCATCATCATCATCATCATCATTGTCATCATCATTATCATCATTTCACCATCCATTCTCATCACCATCATCATCATCATCATCATCATCATCGTCATTGTCATCGTCGTCATCGTCATAGTAATCACCCACTCGGCACACCCTCACACGTTTCGTGGCTCCATAGGAGCTCCATCCGAAGGCCCCAGGCTGCCGCCCGCATGCTCCCCTCCATCATTTCGGCACATCCCTCAACGTTTCATCCCCCATCATCACTCCATCGAAAGCCCATGGCTGCCGTCCGCATGCGTCCCGCACACCCATTTCGGCACACCCCTCACACGTTTCGTGGCCCCATAGGGGAGCTCCACCGAAGGCCCCAGTGCTGCCGTCCGTATGCGTCCCGCACACCCATTTCGGCACACCCCTCACACGTTTCGTGGCCCCATAGGGAGCTCCACCGAAGGCCCCATGGCTGCCGTCCGCATGCGTCCCGCACACCCATTTCGGCACACCCCTCACACGTTTCGTGGCCCCACAGGGAGCTCCACCGAAGGCCCCAGTGCTGCCGTCCGCATGCGTCCCGCACACCCATTTCGGCACACCCCTCACACGTTTCGTGGCCCCACAGGGAGCTCCACCGTAGGCCCCAGTGCTGCCGTCCGCATGCGTCCCGCACACCCATTTCGGCACACCCCTCACACGTTTCGTGGCCCCATAGGGAGCTCCACCGAAGGCCCCATGGCTGCCGTCCGCATGCGTCCCGCACACCCATTTCGGCACACCCCTCACACGTTTCGTGGCCCCATAGGGAGCTCCACCGAAGGCCCCAGTGCTGCCGTCCGCATGCGTCCCGCACACCCATTTCGGCACACCCCTCACACGTTTCGTGGCCCCATAGGGAGCTCCACCGAAGGCCCCAGGCTGCCGTCCGCATGCGTCCCGCACACCCATTTCGGCACACCCCTCACACGTTTCGTGGCCCCACAGGGAGCTCCACCGAAGGCCCCAGGCTGCCGTCCGCATGCGTCCCGCACACCCATTTCGGCACACCCCTCACACGTTTCGTGGCCCCATAGGGAGCTCCACCGAAGGCCCCATGGCTGCCGTCCGCATGCGTCCCGCACACCCATTTCGGCACACCCCTCACACGTTTCGTGGCCCCACAGGGAGCTCCACCGAAGGCCCCATTGCTGCCGTCCGCATGCGTCCCGCACACCCATTTCGGCACACCCCTCACACGTTTCGTGGCCCCACAGGGAGCTCCACCGAAGGCCCCAGTGCTGCCGTCCGCATGCGTCCCGCACACCCATTTCGGCACACCCCTCACACGTTTCGTGGCCCCATAGGGAGCTCCACCGAAGGCCCCATGGCTGCCGTCCGCATGCGTCCCGCACACCCATTTCGGCACACCCCTCACACGTTTCGTGGCCCCACAGGGAGCTCCACCGAAGGCCCCATGGCTGCCGTCCGCATGCGTCCCGCACACCCATTTCGGCACACCCCTCACACGTTTCGTGGCCCCACAGGGAGCTCCACCGAAGGCCCCAGTGCTGCCGTCCGCATGCGTCCCGCACACCCATTTCGGCACACCCCTCACACGTTTCGTGGCCCCATAGGGAGCTCCACCGAAGGCCCCATGCTGCCGTCCGCATGCGCCCCGCACACCATTTCGGCACACCCCTCACACGTTTCGTGGCCCCACAGGGAGGTCCACCGAAGGCCCCATGCTGCCGTCCGCATGCGTCCCGCACACCCATTTCGGCACACCCCTCACACGTTTCGTGGCCCCATAGGGAGCTCCACCGAAGGCCCCATGGCTGCCGTCCGCATGCGTCCCGCACACCCATTTCGGCACACCCCTCACACGTTTCGTGGCCCCACAGGGAGCTCCACCGAAGGCCCCAGTGCTGCCGTCCGCATGCGTCCCGCACACCAGGTGTGTGGCGTGCCGACATGGGCGTCGCGGCGCGCGGGCGCTGCCGTCGGGGTTCCCAGGGAAGCCCCCTGCAGAGGCGACGCTCAGAGTCACGAGTACCGAGAGTCACGCAGACCCAAACTGTTCACAGTCGTATACATACATTTACACTGGGCGTATCCATGCACGCATTCATGCGAATAGAATCAATCGCGCGCAGATTCATTCATAATCAGACTCGCTCGCGATCCGACTCGCACGCGCTCAAGCTTTCGTATTCGGACCTATCGTCTTCGTTCGTGTTGTGTACACTGCCGCGCATTTCGGCACACCCCTCATGCGGCTCGTGGCCCCATAGGGAGCGCCACCGAAGAAGATATTCACAATTGCGGTACTCTCAACTGCATATGGTTGGGTCCTTCGCCAGGCTAATTTCCAGCCAACAATGGCGCGCGGCAAATGCAATCCTCTGATGCCCTAGCCGGCGCGCTGGGAATATTGTCGACTACCTCGGCCACATGGCAATATACCAAGAACTGGGGATTCTTCAACGCGGCGGTCATCTTGCTGGGGATGAACTTGACGAAGCCCTTTGACTTCATGCCTCTCCTGGGCAGCGGCCTGCTCGGCTCTGTGCGCATTGCCGTGGACGTCCTCGCCGCTCCTGTGCAGCGCCTCGCCCCACGCTTGGACTAACGTTGGAAGCAAGCGAAGGAGCTTGGTCAAGAATGTTGCAACTTCGCGACACCTGGCCTCACATAAGCGCACGGCGAACTTCTGGAACAAATAATCACGGTTGGTAAAAGAGCGACCACGCACACATGTCCAACGGAACCGGCCCCCCCTCTCTGGTACATTCAAGAATGCCTCGAAGTTCCTGAGGATATCCAAAAAAAATAAGCCTGGCGAAGGACCCAACCATATGCAGTTGAGAGTACCGCAATTGTGAATATCTTCTTCGGTGGCGCTCCCTATGGGGCCACGAGCCGTATGAGGGGTGCGCCGAAATGCGTGGCAGTGTACACAACACGAACGAAGACGATAGGTCCGAATCTGAAAGCTTGAGCGCGTGCGAGTCGGATCGCGAGCGAGTCTGATTATGAATGAATCTGCGCGCGATTGATTCTATTCGCATGAATGCGTGCATGGATACGCCCAGTGTAAATGTATGTATACGACTGTGAACAGTTTGGGTCTGCGTGACTCTCGGTACTCGTGACTCTGAGCGTCGCCTCTGCAGGGGGCTTCCCTGGGAACCCCGACGGCAGCGCCCGCGCGCCGCGACGCCCATGTCGGCACGCCACACACCTGGTGTGCGGGACGCATGCGGACGGCAGCACTGGGGCCTACGGTGGAGCTCCCTGTGGGGCCACGAAACGTGTGAGGGGTGTGCCGAAATGGGTGTGCGGGACGCATGCGGACGGCAGCACTGGGGCCTTCGGTGGAGCTCCCTATGGGGCCACGAAACGTGTGAGGGGTGTGCCGAAATTGGTGTGCGGGACGCATGCGGACGGCAGCCGTGGAGCCTTCGGTGGAGCTCCCTATGGGGCCACGAAAACGTCGTGAGGGGTGGTGTGCCTGTGTGCCGAAATGGGGTTGTGCGGCGCACGCATTTGCGGACGGCAGCCATGGGGCCTTCGGTGGAGCTCCCTATGGGGCCACGAAACGTGTGAGGGGTGTGCCGAAATGGGTGTGCGGGACGCATGCGGACGGCAGCACTGGGGCCTTCGGTGGAGCTCCCTGTAGGGCCACGAAACGTGTGAGGGGTGTGCCGAAATGGGTGTGCGGGACGCATGCGGACGGCAGCCATGGGGCCTTCGGTGGAGCTCCCTATGGGGCCACGAAACGTGTGAGGGGTGTGCCGAAATGGGTGTGCGGGACGCATGCGGACGGCAGCACTGGGGCCTTCGGTGGAGCTCCCTGTGGGGCCTCGAAACGTGTGAGGGGTGTGCCGAAATGGGTGTGCGGGACGCATGCGGACGGCAGCCATGGGGCCTTCGGTGGAGCTCCCTATGGGGCCACGAAACGTGTGAGTGGTGTGCCGAAATGGGTGTGCGGGACGCATGCGGACGGCAGCCATGGGGCCTTCGGTGGAGCTTCCTGTGGGGCCACGAAACGTGTGAGGGGTGTGCCGAAATGGGTGTGCGGGACGCATGCGGACGGCAGCACTGGGGCCTTCGGTGGAGCTCCCTGTGGGGCCACGAAACGTGTGAGGGGTGTGCCGAAAAGGGTGTGCGGGACGCATGCGGACGGCAGCCATGGGGCCTTCGGTGGAGCTCCCTGTGGGGCCACGAAACGTGTGAGGGGTGTGCCGAAATGGGTGTGCGGGACGCATGCGGACGGCAGCCATGGGGCCTTCGGTGGAGCTCCCTATGGGGCCACGAAACGTGTGAGGGGTGTGCCGAAATGGGTGTGCGGGACGCAGGCGGACGGCAGCACTGGGGCCTTCGGTGGAGCTCCCTGTGGGGCCACGAAACGTGTGAGGGGTGTGCCGAAATGAGTGTGCGGGACGCATGCGGACGGCAGCCATGGGGCCTTCGGTGGAGCTCCCTATGGGGCCACGAAACGTGTGAGGGGTGTGCCGAAATGGGTGTGCGGGACGCATGCGGACGGCAGCCATGGGGCCTTCGTTGGAGCTCCCTGTGGGGCCACGAAACGTGTGAGGGGTGGCCGAAATGGGTGCGCGGGACGCATGCGGACGGCAGCACTGGGGCCTTCGGTGGAGCTCCCTGTGGGGACACGAAACGTGTGAGGGGTGTGCCGAAATGGGTGTGCGGGACGCATGCGGACGGCAGCCATGGGGCCTTCGGTGGAGCTCCCTATGGGGCCACGAAACGTGTGAGGGGTGTGCCGAAATGGGTGTGCGGGACGCATGCGGACGGCAGCACTGGGGCCTTCGGTGGAGCTCCCTATGGGGCCACGAAACGTGTGAGGGGTGTGCCGAAATGGGTGTGCGGGACGCATGCGGACGGCAGCACTGGGGCTTTCGGTGGAGCTCCCTGTGGGGCCACGAAACGTGTGAGGGGTGTGCCGAAATGGGTGTGCGGGACGCATGCGGACGGCAGCCATGGGGCCTTCGGTGCAGCTCCCTATGGGGCCAAGAAACGTGTGAGGGGTGTGCCGAAATGGGTGTGCGGGACGCATGCGGACGGCAGCACTGGGGCCTTCGGTGGAGCTCCCTTGGGGCCACGAACGTATGGGGGGTGAGCCGCGTAAGTGGATGATGACGATGACGATGACGACGATGGACAATGACGATGACGATGATGTGATGATGATGATAATGATGATGTGATGATGATGATGCTGATGATGATGATGATGATGATGATGATGATGATGATGATGATGATGATGATGATGATGATGATGATGATGATGATGATGATGATGATGATGATGATGATGATGATGATGATGATGATGATGATGATGATGATGATGATGATGATGGGAGGAGGGAGGAGGGGGAGGAGGAGAGGAGGAGACGCGGGCCACCGTCTCTTCAAAACGAGGACCCAACACCACAGGATGGTTGGGAAAAACAGCAATTATTTCGAGGATGTCTCAAGCGAGATAAGCAATAGTTTGACGGTGTCTAAAGCGAAATAAGCAATAGTTTCAGGATGTCTCAAGCGAAATACGCAATAGTTTCAGGATGTTCAGGCGAAATCAGCAATAGTTTGATGATGTTTCAAGCGAAAACACAATTATTTCGAGGATGTCGCAAGCGAAATAAGCAATAGTTTGACGGTGTCTCAAGCGAAATAAGCAATAGTTTGTGGATGTCTCAAGCGAAACAAGGGATTTGTCGAGGATGTCTCCAGCGAGATAAGCCATTGTTGAGGATACTTTAATGAAGACTAAACGCCAAGGATGTCTCAAAGCGTGCTCGGTTTGGTCTCCTCTTGACCATCTCTTACTTCGAGATTATGCTGAGGTCTGGTGGGCTACTTTGATTATCTCCCCCTGAACCCCGAACTTTATTAACCCCTAGTGTTTATTATCGTGAGCATGGGGTTACTTCGGGGGCTACCTCCAGTGCCACGGCTCCCCTTGCCCCTTAGGATGGTGCCATTGCTGGCGCTCGTTGTCCGCCCCCAATACCGCTCGCACCGTCGGGCGAAGAACCCCTGGAGGGTCTCCTCCAGGCGAGCGACCCTCCCGCGGTGCAGAACCCTGCGGACCCGCGCGCACCGTGTTCTTCTCAGAGTGCAGCTGGTCCTACTTCGATTTTTCGGATGCTGCCGCGTTGGATCCTGGCTCGCCCGGGTTCAATGTAGTCACGATTTTGAATGGGGACGCAGCTCGCACTCACCACCCTAGCAGCGATGACAAAGCCGACCCATGCGAGTTCCTGGGTCAGGAGCTCGCGGAAGAGGGCCAGGCTGTCCCAACCACTTGCCGCGCGCGGTCATCGATTTCAGTTGGCCCAAGATCGGAAGAGGCATCACCCTCTCCCAGTGCCTCGCAAGCGCCAGCTGGTGAACATTCAGTTCCGGGACGGAGTGTCTTGAGCTTCGGTGCTGATGTGCCTCGACGGGTGGCCGGGAAGGCAAAGCTTCTCCTATTGTGCCTGCCGCGGGGCAATTGGTCGCGGCGAGGGCGGGCTTCTACGGTCCACTGTTTGATTCTTTAGTGGTCGTGACAGCCAAGGTAATCCGTCCAAGAGACCAGGGTCGCGGAGTCGAGGCTGGAGGAATTTCAGAGCAGGGCGCGCAACATCGGCTTCCACGACATCTGGGCTCCAACGTCGGCCACCGAAGTGTCGGATCCATAAGCAAGCGGGCGCGGCGCGGCAGCGCTAGTCCCCGCCAACGTGATGGCCACCTCCCGACGGAGATCGCATCGTGAAGTATCATCTGTGTGGGCGTGCATGTGGTCACCAGCGTCGGCATCGCAGGTGGGACCTCGTCCTTGCGAGTGTAGATTGCACAGAGGGCTGCGACGTGGACCTCTCAGGACCATGACTGGATTCTGCGCGGTGAGTGGAACTCTGACACCTCGGCCCTAGATGCACGCAAGAGGATCGAAGCTGCGTCAGGTTTGTCGGTGGCCTCACAATCGCACGCATGTGTCACGGACGATGGCAAGCCCAAGGTCGACTACCTCGTGGCGCGCAGCAACCTCTCCTCGAGGTTGGGAAGGGCAACTGGCGGGGCTTGGCATGACACCTCCCCAACACTGTCCAATGCAAATCGGCATGTTGGGTCAGGGCCGCCCCGCGCGGCGCCCAGTTCCAGACGGGCCTCGTGCGTCTGCAACCCTTCCTCCATGCGGGCGCGCACGTTCCCCCTGCAACTGGGAAGCCGTGGACTTCGCGCTCGTCCACGCGCATTGTAAGTAAGACCTGTCGAAGGTCTGGGACATCGTCGTGGACGGCATTGACTGAGAGCTGGCAGGGCGGCGCGATAAGGTCGAGGCGGCCGCAGTTCCCTTCGCTGGACGCTCCGGGGCTTCCAAATTCAAATGGAAACTATATCAGCCCCGCGACTCCAACGAAACACCCATGGGGGCCCATCCGGATAGGAAAGAACTTCTGGGGCGCGCCCAGGAACCCAGGGGGTCCAGCTTCCGCGGAGGAAGGAACATAATTCCTGGCAAAAGGTTCGAGCACGGGGGGTACCCCCGCCTCCAATTCCGGAAACGGAATGCATTCTCAGCCGCGGGGGTGCCCGCGCGAGGGGCCCCACCCCCCCTGGCGCAACCAGAGGAAAAGCGCGAGAGCCCATATTGCCAGTGCAATGCAGCAACACTTTAATAATTGTGGTTGGTTGCACTGGGGAGTTGTGCTAGTAATAAGGAGTTGTACCAGGGAGTCCTACTGGGAGTTGTGCTAGGGGGTTGAACTAGCACTAGGGAGTTGCACGGGGAGCTGCACTAATGCGGAACTGCACTAGGGATTTGCACTCGAAGGTTGCACGAAGGAGATGCACTAGGGAGTTGTACTGTTACATTCTATCACTAAATTGCACGACGGAGTTTTACTACACATCGTACTATTACTAGGGAGTTGCACCTGGGAGTTGCACTAGGGACTTGTACTTGCGGGTTGCACTAGCACTCGGCAATTGCATCAAAGAGTTTCGCTGGGAATTACTATTTGTGCTCGAGCATTGTACCAGGGAGTTGCGCTGGGGAGTTATACCAGGAAGTTCCACTAGTAGTGGGGATTTGTACTAGGGAGTTGCACTAGAGCGCACAGTTCTACCAATTGTAAATGATATCAATTGCACTCTAGTACTTGCACGGCAGGACAATGTGCTCTCTAGGAGCTACTGCGCGCTAGTACATGATAGCATCAGTCGTACTCAAATACCAATTGTACGGTAGTCGGAGGGGTTCAGGGGTTCCGATGGCGACTCGCGCGCGGAAGAAAGAAAAACATCCATGCGCCGCCAAGGGTCCCAAATTTAACGGGTCGCCAAGTTTAACGGGTCGCCACGAAGGTTGACCCCCCGTGAAAACAACAATCCAGCCAGGGGGTTTGGGGGTTCAGTCATGAGTCGCGGGGCTGATGAAACTACTTTGCGCAGGGAACCATCGCGGAGGCGAAGTACCATGGCCAGTCAGTTTCAGCATGGGCCACTGCACGCAGGCGATGTTCTCATCTCCGCTCGAGCCGCTCGGAGCGCAATCGGTTGTCCAGATTATGTGACCATCTCCGAGTATCAAACCTGGTACGCACGCTAACTTCATTGCAGTAGACCAAGGTGTTGCAGGCTTTCGATGAGGTTTATCGACATGGCCGCAAGATTCCCAAAGACCGCAGACCTTGAATTTCCTGGGCAGCGAGGCAGCGACTACACGAAAGTCTCACAGAGAGGCTTGGACTCAATGGCTGATGCCGACTTCGACTCCGCCCTGGACGCCATCGCGCCCAAGGCCGAGGATGTGCTCAACGCCCGCAGGGCTGCGTCGCAAAAGGCGTGGAGGTCGCGGGTTCAGCCAGCGTTCTTCGGCGGGGCCATCCAGGCGCACTCTACGTCAGAGGTGAGGTGCAAGCAAGAGTGGCTGAACTTCGACGCGAATGCTCAGCCATTTGTTCCAGCCAGTCAGATACTCGACAAGTGGACGGGAGTCTGCCGCCACCACGATCTCCAACCTCCTGTTGACTGTGCTGGACCATAGGGCGGTGCGCGAGGCAACTCGTCGGCTCCTTGCGCGCACTGCTGCAGGCCCTAGCCGAATTTCACCGAGGTGCCTGGATTCGTTGTCCGAGCATGTTACCCAGATGTTTATGCCATCTGAATGGAGGCTGGCTTGGCCGCCCGAGCGCATTTAAAGCGAGCCCGCTCGTCTCCCGAAGCCCGACAGAAACGCCCGCCTCATAATGCTGTCTCACACGATAATACGACTGTAAAATACACGCAGGCGGCCAATTTTGGCCTCTTGACAGGCCGGCTAAGAGCGCGACCAGATGTGGGGCACAAGAGCTGGCCATGCCTCGAGCGACTCGGCTTTCGATCACAGCTCGCAGCAGAAAGTGGGGCAATTTTGGGGGAACATACATGCGCGATCTTGCTAGATATGAACAAGAACTGCGACATGGTGAACCATCATGCTCTACTTTGAGTGGGACCGGCGCCTGGCTCCTCTCGCCGCCTCGCGCGGCTCCTCGCCCAGAACAACCAGCATCTCCGACGCATCAAAGCGCGTGGAAGTGCACCCAAAAGGTTTCGGAATGTCAAGGGGATTCTGGCTGGGCGCACGTGCGCCGCGCATCCACTATGCTTGCTGGCGCACCGCGCGGCGCAGCGAGTGTCCAGGGTCGCACCGCCGGTGACCCCTCGCACGCTCGTGGGCGAAACAGGCCTCCAGAGTATTTCCCAGGACCAAAAGGTCTCCAACTGCTTAGCGGTTGCTGCCAAGGTCTTCATCGAAGACTCCAAGGGGCTCGGCATGATCCTGGAGACGTCAAAGACCGGGACGGTCGCTGGATTTCGGAGGTCCTGGAAGGGGTTGCAGCGCCGCATGGGTTCCCCGAAGATCCCGCACAAGGCCCAGAAGGCTGAGGGTTATCCGAGGCATGGAGAAGCAGAGCCTTAAACGCCTGCGCGAACTTAAGCTTCAGTTCTCAATGCTAAAGGCCGCTGCCGGCAATCATGCGACGGCTCTCTGGCGCGCGGGCGCCCTCCCTTCAGCGGCGCATGGCGCTGCAGTTGCTGGAATCAATGATGTAGCCCTCCGAGGGTTGCGCCTTTTCGCCCCTGTTGTTGAAAAGGGCCCCCAGGTCGGTCGAGCGCCAGTGTCGCGGCCTGCCTCATTAGCCACGAGAGCAAACAATACGACCCCATATGTCGCGCTACTCTTTCCATAATTATCAAGTGTACTGAATAGGCTTGGGATGCCAGGATCCAGGACAGCAGGCTACACGGAGCTTGGGAAGTACTCCGAGAGACTTGGGCTGTCCTGGGCCTCTGTCAAGGGATCCTCGGGGGCTTGCTGGCTTTCGCTCAGGAGCACTGGGTGGAGCCCCATGGCTAATCGTATCGTGGCCGATGGCATTGGGCACACGTTTGACCTCAGAATTTTTCCGTGCAAGGGGATCCAGCAGTGGCAGGGCCAGCGTTTTCTTCCACATGTTTGTA
This sequence comes from Prorocentrum cordatum, assembly GCA_963575745.1. Taxonomy (NCBI): domain Eukaryota; class Dinophyceae; order Prorocentrales; family Prorocentraceae; genus Prorocentrum; species Prorocentrum cordatum. Next base: position 118,674 of record CAUYUJ010019883.1, on the reverse strand, counting down.
CTCCGCAACCTGGTGATCAGATATGGCATCGGGGATTGCGCAACTCGCAGACAAGTATCAAGTGCGTTCGTCGGTTCGGGGCGCTACCAGCGAACTGGGCTGGCAAACCCCCCATCCCGCAACTCCAAGACGCGACGAATCGGGCCCCCGCCAAGCCATGTGCCGCTTGCGCGATTCGGTAGACGGGGCGCTGGGGACATTGCCCTGAGTGAGTAGAGACCCACTCGGCCATCTTGGACATTCTGGAGGACCTCGGGACCGTCAGGGACACGCCGATGAAAGGAGGGACGCATCAACATGGCAAATCCCGCCAGCCCTCTGGGCGCAGGTGGTCTAGAGCGCTTCCTTTTCTAACCTCCTTCCTGTCCCTGCTCGGGAGGTTTACCCCTCCCCCCGTCCCTGGGTCTGGACGGGCTCCCCCGCGAGGGGTTGGAGCGACCGAGATGGCCCAAGATGACTTCAACGAGGCTTTAGCTAGCCCAAGATGGCCTCTAATATCGCCCAACATTTCCCAAGACGGCCCAAGATATCTCCAGCGCGCATCCGGGAAGCCCCAGGACGGCCCCAGGACGGTTTCAAATGCCCCCCGAGCCCTCCAAGGACCCCCCAAGATGCCTAAATGGGTTCAAAACCCAAGCAAAATCAATGCGGTTGGGCTTTTTCGCTTGTTCGCGCCCGATGGGCTCTCGAGGCGTCAAGATGGCCCCAAGATGGCCCGACAGAGCCCCGAGAGAGGCTCAAGAGGGCCCCCAGACGGCCCCAAGAGCGCCCGCGAGCGCCCAGAGAGCGGTCCAAAAGGACCCCAAGATGCCCCTCTTGGGCATCCGAGGTGGGGGAGGGGGGGGCAAATTCACTGCCCCCCTCTTCTTGAACGAAGGGGGCCAAGGAGGCCCCGAAGAGCCTCCCAGACCCCCCAAAAGAGCCCCAAGAGGGCCCCAAGACTCCCCAAAAGAGCCCCAAGAGAGCATCAAGAGAGCCCCAAGAGACCCCCAAGAGAGCCCCAAGAGGGTTCAAGAATAGACAATCCGATCATTCTACGACGGGATCCGCTGCGCCAGAAACGCTTACCACGGGGGGCACCCCGGCGCATCTTGCGCCGGTTTCCATCTTAAACCTCGCTGCGGGAAGCTACGTGTGATCCTTGTTTCTCACGGCCCCGGGCGGATGCAGCCGCCTGCGCTAGGGGCGTTTACCGCGGGGAGCACCGCGTCGCATCTTGCGCCGATTTCCATCTTAGGCTTTAATGCTGGAAGCTATGTATGATCCTCATTTGTTCGGAATGCGGCCGCGCCACTGCATGCTCCCAACCATCCCTGATTTACCAACTCCCCTGCTTTCCGTTTCTGGACGGGCTGGTGGGGATACGCGAAGCGTCAACAGTTACCTCGGGATCAAAACTACCTCGTCTTCGGGGTCTCGGAGCCTCCTGGGGGTCAGGCACGGGAGGTACCTGGCGGCCCGAGAGTTTCCTGGATAGTTCGTGGTACGCGTCCAGTGTTCCAGAGACTCGCCGTGGCCGATACTCATGCGTGCAGCTCGAGAAACGCTCCCTATTGCAGACCTGCGCTATCTACGGGCTCTTGCATTGTTATGTTCAGACGGTCGGCCGTGCTGAGAGATATGATGCCACAATGTTTTAGAAACGCATGCGGACCGTGAAATTTTCGCATCGGACCTCCTAGTGCTCGTGGTATAGGCATATCCGGACCGCGAAGCCTTCGCTCCGGATCTCCAAGGGTTCGTGGACAACGGCACCTGGCGGTCCGAAAATCCTCATCAAGGCCGCGCCAAGCATGCCCATGTATGGCGGGATTCTTGTTCAAGCTGATCGCCACCGCAGTCGATCTGAAAATTCGACTCGAATGGGCGCGAGCCCACTGTGATCGGGGGGGGGGGGGTGGGGGGGCGCGAGCCCACTGTGATCTCGACAGTGTGCTGGGCGATCCTCCAGAGATGGAAAAATGGCTCTGCAACTCCTGGGCTGATTACTTCGCCAAGGCGGGAGGACACACCTCCTCATCGCTTACATGCTTAGCCAGTCTGTCTCGGAGGCACTAAAATCCATAAGTCAACCCTATAGTACGTCTCCTGCTTGAAGGTGATCGTCTCGGGAGCCTGGGGTCGAGCGCCCCCGCCCGTGCCTACTCCGTCGGTCGAGTTTTCCAGGAAGGTCGCTTTCGATCGTGAGAATGATCATGAGCTCTGGTATTATGGCCGCTTGGAAGAGCGGAAGGGGCAGGGCGCGTGGGAGACTCGCTCGATCGGACTCGACCCTGGCTTGGCTGCGCACTGGTTCGGGCAAGAGATGTGAGCCTTCCGCAATCCAGCGTGCTGCGAGTGCTGAATATTTCCGTCCTTCAAATTTCGGGTAGGTGAGGTCAACGGACCCACGAATCGCCGCCTCCGATGGAGGCCCAGCCCGAGCCCCCTTTCGACTCTGGGGCCGCTCCGCGGGATCTCGGGTCCGCGGGGGAGTCAGTGGCCTCAGGTTCCCAGGTTCTTTTCGCTGAATTCGCTTCAGTCGAGCATCGTGTTTTCTTTGCTAACGGAGTATACAGCTGCCGCAAATATGCAGGCACCACCACGACCGAGGCAGCTCGTAGTGCCCGCAAGCTCCGTGTCCTCTGCGAAGAACTCGCGTCTGCGGAGAGCACCCGAACAAAAACAGTTGGCTATGATTGACGGGATCTCTCGGGGTACTGACCCGCACCAGCAGCAGCGCCAGGGGGCCCCAACCTAACTCGTTTTGTTCTCCTGGCTTGACCGGCAGGGGTATTCCCTGGCACCCGCCTCTGGTCCCAGGTTCGTTTCATGCCGCTGCGCGGCCAATCAGGGTTCCCTTTTTCCTGAGGCGTGTTTGGCTGGGACGCGCTCTCAATGGCCCTCATCCCTCATCCCTCCCCCTCCCCCTCCCCGTCATCCTCCCCCTCCTCCTCCTCCTTCCCCTCCTCCTCCTCCTCCTCATCCTCCTCGTTCCTCCTCCTCCTCCTCCTCCGCCTCCTCCTCCTCCCCTCCTCCTCCTCCTCCTCCTCCCAATTCCGCAGGTTTTCACCGCGGATCCGTTGTTGACCGTCCTGGGGCCCGAAAACGGCTCCCCGAGGCGCAAAAATATGAAAACCTTCTCGAACCCGTCCCTCACGTCCTTCCTCGTCCCTCACGTCCTTCCTCGTCCCTCCCTCGTCCCTTCCTCCTTCCTCGTCCCTCGTCCTCCTTCCTACGGCTCACCGATGCGCAAACCTTCCTCACGTCCTCCCTCGTCCCTCGTCCCTCGTCCTTCGTCCCTCGTCCCTCCTCCATCCTCCCTCCCTCCCTCCCTCCCTCCCTC
>CAUYUJ010019883.1:97500-115249 GCA_963575745.1 Prorocentrum cordatum | reverse complement strand
CCTCCTCCTCCTCCTCCTCCTCCTCCTCCTCCTCCTCCTCTCCCCAAGCTGCGACCTGTCTGGGCGTGAGATCTTCGGCACGATGAAGACGGGCACGTGGCTGGAGGCCGGCGCGGGCGGGGCCTTGCAGGGGGCCGAAGGGGGACCGCCCGTCTGCCAGGCGGCCGCTGCCGCGGCAGCCAAGAGGACAACGACGACGACGACGACGACGACGACGACGACGACGACGACGACGACGACGACGACGGGGACGACGGGGACGACGGGGACGACGGGGACGACGACGACGACGACGACGACGACGACGACGACGACGACGAAGGGGACGGGGACGAGGACGAGGCGGCGACGAGGGCGACGACGACGAGGACGGCGAGGAGGACGACGAGGGCGACGACGACGAGGACGACGACGAGGACGACAGCGACAACGGCGTCGACGACGAGGATGACGACGAGGACGAGGACAAGGACGACGAGAACGACGAGGACGACGAGGACAAGGACGACGACGAGGAGGACGACGAGGACGAGAGCGACGAAGACGAGGACGGCGACCCGCTGGAGCGGCCAAGGAGCGGACGGCCGGCCCGTGCCGCAATGAGCGAGGCGCGCCAGGAGCGAGGCGCGCCAAGGGAGGGCGAGGACCAGGACGAGGACGAGGACGACGAGGACGACGACGACGACGAGGCACGCCGAGGACGAGGCGGCGGGGCGCCTGGGGGGGGGGAAATTTGAGAGCTTTGGGGGCGCCCGGGGGGCGCCCGGGGCGCCCGGAGGGGCTACGCTAAGGGCCGATGGCCCCCGAAGGAAAACCTCGGCCGCCGATCTATCGGCGATACATCGCCGATAGATCGGAGGCCCCCAATAGCGAAACCACACCTTCCTGGGCGGAGTGGGCTATCCACGATGAATGGGCGATCGGAGGTCGATGCTCCCCTCCTCGGCCTATCGCCCCAATCGTTGCCCCTGACGTGTTCGAGGCTCAAGGTTTTCGGATGTGTCCGTCGGTTCCCGAAAAGTTTCCAGCCTCAGGGCCGCTGGAGGCCCGAGTTATGACCCGTAAACCAAAATTGGAGGCGCGCCGAGAGGGAAAGCGAGAGTGGACAGGCCTTCTGAGAAGCGGGGGCTCTCAAAGGCCCTCCGTGCCTTCGGAGGAGGCTTAGAAAGCTCCTCACACAGCTGCTGGAGGCCCTTCTGAGCCATTATGTGAGGAGCTTTGTCCCCTCTGCCTTCCCCCCTGGGCGCGCCACCGAGAGGGGCCAGGCACCTTCCGAACGATCTGCAGCATCAGGATGCGAAGGCAGCAAAACGAGGATGCGGTGGCCACGAGCCCTCGCACAGGGCTAGGGCGTCCAAGATGGCCCCAAGATGGCCCATAAGAGGGCCACATCTCGCCCATGATGGCCTCCAAGATCGCTCATGACAGCCCAAGATTGCTTCCGACATGCCTCCAGGAGACGCCATGACCATCCCAAGCGGGCTCCAAGCGGCCACGGAGCCTCTCAAGGACCTTCCCGAGTCCAACATCCTTTCAAAACGTGATGAGAGCCACTGTTTTCGTCCTCTCGCTTTTCGCTTCCGATGGGCTTCTCAGGCCTCCAGATGACTCCAGGATGGCCCAAGGGAGCCCCAAAAAGAGCGCCCAAGAGCGCCCAACGAGGGCTCCAAAAAGCGACTGTTGAGCTTCCGCGCGGGGGGCTGACGTAAGTGCCACTTCCTTCTTTGATCAATGTCCCTCGAGGTAATTAGCCCCTCGAAGGCCCCGAAGAGGGCTCCCACAATACCTCCAAAACTGCCCCAAGATGGCACCAACAGGCTCTCCAAGGTATCGTTTATTTTTCTACCCCAAGGGATCTCGAGAGGGCCCGCTGAGTTCCCAAAACCTCGCACACCAGGCTCCCCAAGGTATCTAATCCCACCAACCCTCTCGGGCGTAAGCGGTTTAGAGCGGTTCCTCCTCCTTCTTCCTCTCCGGGAGAGGTCTGGTCTGTCACTGTTCTTCATTGGCATACAGCCACTCCCCCACCCGACCGGCGACAAACCCGGGACCATGACAAAACACCCCTCTGGCATCCCTGAGAAACAAATGCAAAATCCGCCGATCCGGCGTGTGTGTTTCTGGGAGCGTGGGCTTGAGCTCGCTCAAGCTTCGCTCTGTCTGGAAGGGGGGGGGCTGACGCCATTCAGGCCGCGGAGGGAGGAGGGAGGGGCTGACGCCATTCAGGCCCGGGAGGGAGGAGGGAGGGTGGGGGGGAGCTGAGCCATTCAGGCCCTGTAGGGGAAGGTGGGGGGGGGCTGACGCCAATCAGGCCAGGGAGGGAGGGGGGAGGGATCTTCGCTCTGTGGATGTGGGGGGGGGGGGGCTGACGCCATTCAGACCCGGAGGGAGGAAAGGGGGGGGGGAGCTGACGTCAGGCCAGGGAGGGGGGGGCGGGCTGACGCCATTCAGGCCCTGGAGGGAGGAGCGGGGGGGGGGGGCTGACGCCATGGGGAGGGGAGGGGGAACGCCATGGCTGAGCCATCAGGCCCGGGAAGAGGAAGACGAAGGGAGGATGGGGGCTGACGCCTTGGCTGGCGCCATTCAGGCCCGGGAAGGGGATCGGGAGGGCTGACGCCACGGCTGACGCCATTCAGGCCCGGGAAAGGAAAGGGGAGGGAGGGGCCATGGCAGACGCCATTCGCGCCCGGGACGGGGGAGTCGGGGGGGGGCGGGGGCTAACGCCATGGCTGACGCCATTCAGGCCTGGAAGGCGGAAGGGGACAGCCCATGAGTTTGGCTGTTCACGCGGGATCGTCCAATATCAGCAGGTTGCCCAAGCGAGTTCAACATCTCTATCTGATGAGGATGTCTCGAGCGAGTGCTCTACTTTAAAACATGAAAAGGTCACCCGTTGCAAGCAGAACCGGTAGCACCCTGGATCGGCGGCACTGGCCGGAGGCCACTACAATACACGTTGCACCAAAATCTTGGTCAGGCACGGGCGCGCAACAATCACTTTGCATTGGTTTTCTGAAAGGGGCGGCGGGGGTGCTGGCATATTGCCTGCTGCGTGCAACGCCACCACCATCCCACCATCCCTTGCAAAAAAACGAAGTACACTTTACACCAGCGTCAGGGTCATGCGCGGACTCCCCGTGATCACTTTGCATGGTTTTAGACAGGGACGGCGGGGGGCTGGAATACTGCCTGCTGCGTGCAATGCCAGCACCACCACCCCGCCCACCGCCCCTGGCAAAAAACCATGCAAAGGGCCCTATGCGCCAGAGTCTGGGTCATGCGCGGACGCTCCGCATTTACGTTGCATCCGTATTTGACAGGGAGGGCGGGGGGCTGGCATATTGCCTGATGTGCGCCAGCCAACAACAAATAATCCAGAGTTCACTTTGCCAGGGGCGGCAGGGGTGGCCGCGCACTGCCTGATGCGTGCAAACCCACTACCTCTGTGGAAGACAAATGCTGAAGTATTGTGGGTGCGTACCCACACACACAATACACAACGCGCGCAAAACTGCTGTCACTTCGCACTGAATCTTGACAGGGATGGTGGGGCGGTCGACCTGTTGCCCAACCTGGCGCACCTGGTACGCGTGGTGCACCTGGCACGTACGGAGCACCTCACGGGCATCGCGCAATGGCCGGCGTCTGCACTGGCTCCCGATGGTTGTCGATAGTAGATAGCTGTTCCTGCCTGTGCTGAGACTGGGGTGCTACTTATGTAGCGGGAGGGCGAGTTGACACGAACGACGCGGCTTGCGGCTTGGGGTAACTTGACCGCCCCCCCTGCCTCCACCGCGCGGGTCTGGATGGGACGCCCCCCGGGCTCAGCGAGGCCGAGGTGGGTTCCAAGATGGCTCGAGACACTATAGCGCGAGGTCGCTGAAGATGGCTTCCAACATACTCCATGAAGCCCCAAAACCGTTCCGAGGCAGGTCCGAGCGGCTCTGGGGGCTCCTCAGAACGCCCTCGAAAGGCCAACAACCTTACGCAGCCTCAGGAGAATCAGTGAGATTGGCCGTCTCGCCCAATCGCCCCCGAAGCCTTCCGAGGCCTCAAAATGGCTCTAACAAGGCCCAAGCGAGACCCGCGAGGGGCCCAAGAAGGCTCCAAGATGGCCCAAGAGCGTACACGAACGCTCCGAGGGATGATTTTAGGGGCTCTCGGTGGGGCGACGCGAAAGACCCCCCCTCTCTGATTGCTGTCCTCCGAGATGGCTCCAAGGCTCCCAAGAGGGTCCCAGGAGAGCCCGAAGCCCCCAAGACACCCCCAAGAGGCTCCCAAGGCCTACCCCAAAGAGGCCCCCAAAACGCTCTGAGAAGCCACTGGTAGACCCATGAGACACCCCAAACAACTCCAAGAGGCATGCAAATGGCCTTCAGTTCGCGGAAGCTCCCCGAGGTATCCGACTGATGCCGCGCTCCCCGATGTGGGCAGCTCCTGTGTGCACAGTTCCTGGATGGGCTGGTGGGGGTACTTTTTGTCGCAGCCGCAGGCGACAGCGCCAGCGGCGAGTCAGGTCCGAGCGGGCCGCGCAAGAGCCGAATTATCTAACGCCGACGGGCCGGCGACCTCAGGCGGCGCCTCGGCGGGCGGGCCGGCGGGAGGGGGGGCGCAGGCTGCAGCTGCCAGGGAACTGGTCCAGGGGCGCGCACATGCAAATTAGCCAACCAAAGTTGGGGCGCAGCCAAAATGGCGCGAGGGTCGTGCCAGCTGGTGGGGATGCGCGAAGCGTTCAGAATCTCGCGTTCGCTGTGCTCGCTGATTCGTTGCATGCTTATCTGCGCTCCTCCTCCAAACAACTCCCCTGGGCATCGTGCATGGATGGGCTGGTGGCGATGCGCGAAACGTCAAGAATAACGGTTCGTCCTCGGACCGCAACAAAGAAGAGGAATCTGGGGGGGATGGCGAGGAGGAGGGCGGAGAATAACTAGAGGAGGTTTATTTCTCGGGCGAGGGGACGAATGCACATCTGAGCGGCGCGCGGATTGTATTGTATTGTTTTGTATTGCATTGTTTAGTGTTGTGCTTTGCTGTGTTGTCTTGGATTGCACTGCATTGTATGGTATAGTATCTTATCGTTTCGTATCGTGCTGTACCATATGGTATGGTGTGGTATGGTATGGTATAGTATGGTGTGGTATTGTACTGTATTCTATGTATAAACGTATGATATGTGTGCATGCGTGTGGGGCAACGGGCAACCAGGGGCGGGAAACCCAAGGAACCCAGGGAACCCGAGGAACCTCCGAGGAACGGGCAACATAAGAATACGAGGCACCGGGGGCGGGGAACCCCAAGAATCCGGGGAACCCGAGGAACCTCCAGGACGGCACAATAATAATACTAGGCACCAACCTTTCAAAAACCAAACTCGACGGCCCAACGGGCCAGAGACGTGCTAAGATCCCCGGTTACTGGGAAATACTAGTTCTAGTTCGCGCGCGCGGGGCGGGGCTCCTGGGGGTCCCCGGACGAAAAGTACCCCGGGCGGTCCAGCCCAGAGATGTTTTTTCCTTCTGGGTGCGGCTTTCAGGCGCCCCAGAGCGCCCCCAGAGGGCCCTCGAGTCGCCAAGGCGGTCCAAGAGGGCCCCGAGTCGCCAACTGATGGGTCCAAGACGCCCAAGATAGCCTCCAGACGGCCGCAGACGCCCCCAAGACGCCCAAAAAGGTCTCGAAGAAGCGTCTCAAGAGGCCCCAGGAGGCAAAAAACACAGACTCCCCTTCGGTTTTTGAAGGATTTTGACGTTCTCATCTGTTCGGCTTCCCGACGCTCAAGGCGGCCCAAGAGGCACCAAATATGGCCCCAAGAGGGCCCCAAGACGGCCCCAGAGGCGCCCAAGATCGCCCAAGAGGGCCCCAAGACAGCCCCAAGAAGGGCCCAAGAGGGGGAATACGAACCACCACGTCGAGCCTTCCGCCCCAAGAGGCCCTTAGGAGTCCCCATTATCCTCCCCTTCCCTTTGCTCCTCCTCGCCCTCCTCCTCCTCCTCCTCCTCCTCCTCCTCCTCCTCCTCCTCCTCCTCCTCCTCCACTCCTCCTCCTCCTCCGCCTCCTCCTCTCCTCCTCCTCCTCCTCCTACCCCTCCTCCTCCTCCTCCTCCTCCCCTCCTCCCCTCCTCTCCTCCTCCTCCCCTCCTTCTCCTCCTCCTCCCCTCCTCCTCCTCCCTCCCTCCTCCTCCTCCTCCTCCTCTCCTCCTCCTCCTCCTCTCCTCATCTCCGCTCTCCTCCTCCTCTCCTCCGCCTCCGTTCTCCGCCTCTCCTCCTTCGCCTCCCTCCTCCTCTCCTCCTCCTCCTCCTCCTCCTCCTCCTCCTCCTCCTCCTCCCCCTCCTTGTTCTCCCCCTTCCCCCCCTCCTCCATCCCTTTGCGGACCCGCACCGGGCGCCTCAGCGCCCGCCTCCGCGCTCTTCTCCGCGACGCCCGGCTTCGCCGCGGACGACGACGACGACGACTCCTGCCGAGGGAAAGGGGCGCCAGGGATCCCTGCCCCAAACTCCCCCCTCGTCCTTCTGTTCTTCCTCTTCCTCCTCCTCCTCCTCTTTATCCTCCGTTTCTCCTGCCGTCTTCCTCATGTCTCCTCCTCCTCCTCCTCCTCCTCCTCCTCCTCCACAATCGACGACGTCGTCGTCGCCGTCGTCCTCGTCACCGTCGCCGTCGCCGTCGCCGTCGCCGTCGTCGTCGTAGTCGTCGTCGTCGTCGTCGTCGGTATCCAAGTCGCCTAATTTCGCGCATCGCACCCCGCGATTCGCGATCATCGTCGCGCCCCCGCACCCTCGCGCCGCCCCCTTGGCTAGGAGCGGACGCCAGGGCTCAGACCGCGACGCTCCTCCTCCTGCACCTCCCCCTCCCCCTCCTCACTCACCTCCCCCTCCTCCTGCACGCTCAACTTCTCACCTCCCCCTCCTCCTGCACCTCCCCCTCCCCCTCCCCTCAGGACTCAGGCCTGACGGCCTCAGAGTTCTTCGAACGCGGCCACCTACCCCAACCCCTCCCCACCCCTCCCCCCTCCCCCACCCCCCCTCCCTCCCTCCTCCTCCCCTCCCCCCTCCCCCTCCTCCTCCTCCTCCTCCTCCTCCTACATTTCCCTCCCCCTCATCCATCCATTTTTTCTGACACAAGTGATTCCTCCCTGCCACACACGCACCCATACATATCGGTAGGGCGGGCCGGGCGTTTCGCTTGAGACGTCCTCACCTTGATGATCCTGAAGCTCGAGACTGACAGCAACTTCACACATGAAGGGCGGGCCATTGTCAGAACGTGGCTCTCGGCGTGGCACCGCGCACAGTCGTCCCAAAAGTTAACACATAGCTCCACGGATGGAGGATGGAGGGCTGGTCGCTCTCGCCCTATAGCGCTGCGCATATTCGTCCTTGACTATACAGCTGCTTCAAGGATGGATAGCGGTTCCTTTTCGAATTCTGGCCCTCGCCCTGGCGCCGCTCACATTGGTCTTGAAAGCTTGCATCACTTGCAAAGATTCGTACGCTTGAAGTCCCCAGAAGTGTGTCCCGGCGCGGTTAAAGATAACCAGGGCGCGACAGTTGCCTTGATTCGCGGTGTTGAAATTGAAGTCCTAGGACTGAAATTCTGGCACGATTTAATATTGTCGGGGCGCAGCAATCAGATTCATTCGCAGCGCTGGAGTCTCAGGAATTGTGCGTCTTCCAATGGGGCACTTCCCGCAAAACCGGTGCTCCCTGTCGCACCCCAGGACGTGTCGGTAGGGCGGGCTGGGCGCTTTGCCCCAGACTTCTTCACCACTCGAAACCCTGAGGCTTGAAACTTGCAATTGCAGGGAGGGCGTGCGGATCCTTGTCGAAATGTGTTCCTCGGGGTAGCGCCGCGCAAATTCGTCTTAAACGTTTGCACGTATCTGCATGGATGGAGGGCGAGTGGTTTCGAACATGTCGTTCTCGCCCAGACGCCGCGCACATTCGTCTGCAATCTTCGCAACAGCTTTAAAACAAATTTCGCCTCAACAGGTTCCTTTTCAGACTGTGGCTCTCGCCTTTGCGCCGCGCGCATTCGTCTTGAAAGTCTGCAACAGTTTCAAGGACTCGTGTGGTTGACATATCAAGGCTTCTGTTATGGCACGAATCAGGATTGCCAGGACGCAACAGTCACGTTGATTCGCGGTGGTGGAGCCCCAGGAATTGTATTCTGGCACGGCTTAGGACTGTCAGGGCACAACAGCCACGTCGATTCGCGGCGCTGAATGCAAAGGAGTTGTTCGGCACGAGTGAAGACTTTCGGAAGGTTGGCTTCGAATGGGGCACTTCGCTGAAGGAAAACAAATTATTGCCAGGACCCGTGGTGCGGGAACTTGGTGGGAAGGTGGATTGCAACATTGTTGGTGCGTTGTGGGTTCCTCCTCCGCTCCCTTTCCTCCTCCTCCTCTTCCTCCTCCTCCTCCTTCGTCCTCCCCCCTCGCCTAACTCCTCCTCCCCACTGGGACCGCACACCGCGACTTCTCCGCGAGGCCGCCCCCTCCCTCTTCCACTCCATCGAGGAGGAGAAGGGGGTTTGTAAAATATGAGTTGAGGGATGATGAGAAGGAGGAGGAGGAGGAGCAGGAGCAAGAGGAGGAGCAGAAGGGAGAAGAGAGCGAACCACCCACCCCGCTCGCCGAACCCACTGAAACGACACCACGGTAAAGAAGAGGGAGAGGAACACGAAGAGAAGGGATTCGGTGACCCCAGAGAGGGCCTGGCTGGTGATAGGAAGTCGCCGCTCACCGAATTCCAGAGGGAGATCGCGGGCACAACGGCGAGCACTGAGACTCAGAAGCGGTGGCGCTGCTTCACAGACTACCCGCTCGAGCGACGACGCGCAGACAGCGTGCAATACAGGCCGCACGAGGAGGGCAAAAGGGGAGGTGATAGCGGGGGGCGACGACTCAGGAGGAGGAGGAGGAGGAAGAGGAGGAGGAGGAGGAGAAGAGTGGGCTGGGCAGGCGGGCCGACCCCGCCCCAGCAGGTGTGTTCGAAGGGGAAGCGAGGAGGGAGAGTAGACAGACACGGTGGGGAGAGTGACAACCAAATGGCAGCATGCAGCATAAGCGTACTTACGTGAGCTTCGGAGGGCCGCAGACAGCTAAAAGCTCATGCTTCTTTGTGTTGCCCCCCTGGAGAAAAGGGGTGAGGGCGACGAGGAGGGCGAGGGCTATTGTTGGCTCGCCCTGCTTGTCCCTGTCCTCTCTGCCTTGCCCTTGTCCTTGCCCTCTTTCTCGTCCTCCTCCTCCTCCTCCTCCTCCTCATCATCATCATCATCATCATTCTTGCCCTCCTCCTCCTCCTCCTCCTCCTCCTTGGCCTCCTCCTCCTCCTCCTCCTCCCCCTCTTCTCGGCCGTCGGCATGCTTGGCGAGATGGGCAAGTTGGCGACCAGAAAGAGAGAGTGGAGGATGAGGGCGGGGGAGGAGGAGCAAGATTCGGTAGCAACTCATGAGAGCCTCCCATGCCATCTGGCTGTCTCTTGCGGATCGACAGTGCCCGACGCTAATCGACGCTACATCGTCGCTGAATCGACGCTATATCGGCGCTGTCTCATCAACTACCAGGCGCTAGCGCACGCCAATGCACTCTAAAGGCGGAGGTACGAGGACCCACACGGCTACCATGATTTGCAGCCGAAGCAAGGAGGAGGGCGGCGGCTTGTGTCCTCAAGACGGCCTGAGAAGTCCCCAAACCGACTCCCAGGCGGCCCTCTCAAGTGGCCCAAGATGAAGACTTCGAGCGGCTCCAGGACCCCTCTCCCCCCAAATGGCAACTCAGACTCCCTAGATGCCCCCCAATAACTACCAGGAGACCTCAGACGTCTCCATGGAAGGGTCAAACATGACAGCTTCGCACTCCGCCCAGCAACCGTTGCGACAACTCGCCCCCGAAGCGAAGCATCCGAGACCCCAAGGAGTCGGCGGTGCAGCGTAAGCCAGTAAACCATCCCTGCACTTCCCACCTCTAGAGGCCCAAGGGCCAAAACGTCAATACAACCAAGAAACCAAATTCTCGATCCTCCCCGCCTCCCCCTGGCAAGCCCGAGCTGGCTGTCTTCCAGAACAGACAATGGCCTCTGTTGAGGAAGCGACGTCTAAATGGGCAGAAGCCCGGGCAGTCCACGACAGCAAGCCCTGCTCAGAGCGGGAAGGAACCGCAACTGGCCTCAATCCCCATTCTTTCCGTCCCCAGTTCGATCGCGCCACTCCCTCCTCGTTCTCCATCCTATGGCATGCTCCTCCTCCTCCTCCTCCTCCTCCTCCTCCTCCTCCTCCTCCGTCATCCTCCTCCTCTTCCATCCTTCTTTCCTCCTCCTCCTCCTCCGTCCTATGGCCTGCTCCTCCTCCTCCTCCTCCTCCATCATCCTCCTCCTCTTCCATCCTTCCCTTTCCTCCTCCTCCTCCTCCTCCTCCTCCTCCTCCTCCTCCTCCTCCTCCTCCATCCTCCCACGGCCACGGCTGCAAGCCTATCTGTGCCTTGCTCTGGGGCTATCGTTCCACCTCCTCCAGGCTACTGACCGGGGAGGGTAAGAAACCAAGAGGTGGTAAACGAAGACGAGTAATGATAATCCGCCGGCTGTAGGCTGAAGTGTGCTGATCCCTGCGCCCGTTGCAGTATCAAGCCTCCAATGTTAGTCCTGCTTTCTGCTTCCTACTGAAAATGGTTGATGTCCGCGCGAGGGGGGGGGGGCCCAAACCGCCCGGTTACCACGCCCGGATCGCGTTCTCTGAGTTCCCGGGGGGGCGTGGGACACGTAGGAATACTTGAGATTCGCGCCCCCGAGGCCATAATCCCTAGTAAATTACACTGTTCGCGTTCCCGAGGCCACAAACCCGAGTAAATGACTCAATTGTTGCGTCCCCGAGGCAACAAACCTTCGTCAACTATACAAAATGGGCGCCCCCGAAGCCATAAACCTTCGCTAATTACGCCGTATTCGCATTGCCGAGGCCAAGAGTGCTCCAAGGCGCCCGAAGATAGTTCCAAGACGGCCCAAGAGGGCCCAAACAGGCCCCAAGAGCGCTCCAAGAGGCCTCCCGAGAGAGCCCCAAGAGGCCCAAATCGTAGATGTTACAAAGGTGCTTGCAGAAGCTTGGCCTTCTCGCATGTTCGGCTTTCAGACGATCCAAGGCGGCCTAAGAAGCTTTCAAAACCGCCCCAAGACAGCCCAAGATGTCTCCAAGATGGCCCCCAAACGGCCCAAGAGGGCTCTGAAAAGGGAATAGTCAAAAGCATGCACACAAAACTTGAAGATCCGTGCAGATTTCTCAAGTCTGCGCTGGAGCTCCCCGGCGGCGCCTCCAGCGCCGCTCTTGGCGCGCTCCGCGCGCCAGGGAGGGGGGTCCAGCGCGGATCCAAGAAGCCCGTGCGGACTTCCAAACTCTGTTGTTCCTCTAAGGGTGGGGAGGGGGAGGGCGAAGAAGAGAAGGAGGGTGGGTATGGGGGAGGGCGAGGAAGAGAAAGGGTGGGGAGGGGGAGGGCTAGGAAGAGAGGGAGGAGAAAGGGTGGGGAGGGGGAGGGGGGGGCGAGGGTGGGGAGGGGGAGGGCGAGGAGGAGAGAGAAGGAGGAGGAGGAGGAGGAGGAGGGGGGAGGAGGGAGGAGGAGGAGGAGGAGGTGGGAGGAGGGGAGGAAGAGGAGGATAAACAGGGTAGCCAGGACAAGCAAGTGTCCTCGGGTCCTGCCTCCTACCGTGTAGAAAGGACCTGCCAAGGCCGTCTTGGGCCCTCGCCCGCCTACGTGATCGGGTGCTGGCCCTTCCATAGACATCCTCGCGCACGAAGCTGAAAGGGCAGCCACCACTCGAGGACGAGGATGGAGGATGGAGGAGGAGGATGGAGCAGGAGCAGGAGGAGGAGGAGGAGGCTCATCTTACTCTCGTTGCAGCCTCTGGGGTTCCCCTCGGTCGCTCCTTCTTTTTCAATATGATCATTAATTTCATATTTGGTATCGCTATTGTGATTCTTATTATGATTCGTTCCATTCGTCCGCTTCTAATCCTCATTTCGCATTGCTTCTTCAAGAATAGTATCATTACCCATATCATTCGTGTATTCATTATGGACAGTGTTTCTTAATGGTATCAGTATGGTTATTGTTTCTACTATTGCCATCGTTATGGATAGTATCATCAGAGAGAGAGCGTGATCCACCGCCGCTTTACTGTGGAAAATTGCCAACCTTTTCCTCCGGAACCCGGGGGTCGCCCCCCTCCTCCCCCTCCGAAATCCCTCCCCCCCTGCTGGAACCCCCCCCCGCCCCTCCCCCGGGAAAACCCCCCTCCTCCCCTAACACCCTCCCCCACCCCCCCCCCCCCCTCGAAAACGGGGGGGGTCACTACCGGTTCGAACCCTCCCCCCCTCCGGATCGGAAAACTGGGGGGGGTCACTACCCGTTCGAACCCCCCCCCGCCCCTCGAAAACCGGAGGGGGGTCACAACCGGTTCGACCCCCCCCCACGCACCGCCAGCAAACGACTCCCGGTCCCTACCACCGTCCGCATCACATCCCCCACTGTTGTTCCCAGCGCCACTGTCCTCACCACCACTGTTCCCGCTGGTTCCACCACCGTCCCTACTGTCCCCACCAGTGCCCCCACCACTGTCGCACTGTCCCCACTGTCCCCACCACTGTTCCCACCACGGTTCCACTCTCCCCACTGTCTCCACGGCCCCAACCACTGCCCGACTATCCCCACTGTCCCCACTGTCCCACTGACTCCTCCGCTGTCCCACTGAGCTGTCCCACTGTTCCCACCACTGTCCCCACTGTCCCCACCACTGTCCCCACTGTACCTCTGTCCCATTGTCCCACCGCCGTCCTCGCCACCGCCTTTACCACTGTCCCCACCACCATTGTACCCTCCACTGTCCCACTGTTTCCACCTCATTCCCACTGTCCCCACACCACTGTCCCCACCACCACCGTCCCCACCACTGTCCACACCACTGTCCACTGTCCCCCCTGTTCCCACCATTGTCCCCACCACTGTCCCCACCACTACCGTCCCCACCACTGTCCCACTGTCCCACTGTCCCCACCACTGTCCCGCTGTCCCCTCACCACTGTCCCCACCAACACCGTCCCCACCACTGTCCGCACCCCCACTCGGTTTTCGAGGGGGGGGGGGTTCGAACCGGTAGTGACCCCCCCCGGTTTTCGAGGGGGGGGGGTCGAACCGGTAGTGACCCCCCCCCTTTTCATGATGAACTGGGGGGGGGGGGAGGGGTTCGAACTGGTAGTGACCCCCCACGGTTTTCCAGGGGGGGGGGGGAGGGGTTCGAACCGGCAGTGACCCCCCCCGGTTTTCCGCCAGCAGCGGTAGAACACGCTCTTTCTATCATCACTGCTCTCGTGTTAGTACCATTGCGACTGGTAGCTTATACTAATATTACTAATATTTATATAATATACAGCATTAAGAGTCATATAACTACGACAAGTGTTAGCATTATAATTCGCATTGTTAGTGTCATTGCTAGTAGTATTGTTATTACTAATAGTATTATTAATATTATTATTGATCATCTATATTATTATTCTTATTATTAATATTATCATCATCAATATGATTTTCATTATTATTATTAGTAGCATTAGTATTATTATGATTATTACTATAATGTCATTCGTATTATCATTGATGTTATTATGAGTATTAAAATTATTAGCATTCGTAGTATTCGCATTATTTGTGTTATTGTTACCGATATATGTTACCATGCGTATGTTTAGCATTCTTACTATTATCCGTAAGGGTTTCGCCCCCTGCCGCCGTCCCCTCTGTATCATACTAGGATGTATCAGAGTCGCGTCGGTGCGTCTTGGCGCATCTGGGAACATCATGCGGGGGTGGATAGGAGTCATCGGCGCATATTGGGACGTTGGCGTTATCCGAGGGGCATTCGGCCCATCCCGTCACCGTGCCTGGGTTGTGGGTCTGAGGCCTCTTGTATATGTTTTGGGGCGTCGTGGGGAGCCTCTCGGAGGCCTCTTGGAGGCGGTTTGGGCGCCTCTTGGGGGCCTCTTGGGGCCCCGTGGGGTATCTTTTGGGCCTCTCGGAGGCCTCTTGGACGCCTCTTGGGACCTCTTGGCGGCCTCTTGGGGCCTCCTGGGAGCTTTTCGGGGCACAAATATCGAATGTTCGGTTCGTGGTCCCCTGCTTGGGCCCCTCTTGGGCCGTCTTGGGACCCTCTTGGGCCGTCTTGGGCGCTTCTTGGGCCCTACTCTGTATCCTCCTTCTCTTCCTCGCCCTCCTCCTCCGCCTCCTCCTCCTCCTCCGCCTCCTCATCCTCCGCCGCCTCCTGCATCCTCCTTCCTCCTCCTTCTCCACCTCGCCCTGCATCCTCCATCCTCCTGCTCCTCCTCCTCCTCCTCCTCCCACTCCTCCTCCTCCTCCTCCTCCTCCTCCTCCTCCTCCTCCTCCTCCTCCTCCTCCTCCTCCTCCTCCTCCTCCTGCTCCTCTCCTCCTCCTCCTCCTCCTGCTCCTCCTCACGCCCCTCCTCCTCATCCTCCTCCTCCCCTCCTCCTCCTCCTCCTCCTCCTCCTCCTCATGCCCCTCCTCCTCCTCCCTCCTCCTCCTCCTCCTCCTCCTCCTAATCCTCCTTCTCCTCCTCCTCCTGTTCCTCCTGCTCCTCCGCCCCGCTGCCGCTGCCGCCGCTCTCCTCGGAGGGCGAGGGCTTCCGCCTCTTGCGCTTCGGCGGCTCCTGCGCGCGAGGCGGGCGGGCGCTGGGAGGGGCCGCCAAGAGGTCTTCTCCTCCTCTTCCTCCTCCTCCTCCTCCTCCTGCTCCTCCTCCTCCTCCGCCTCCGCCTCCGCCTCCTCCGCCTCCTCCTCCGCCTCCGCCTCCTCCGCCTCCTCCTCTTCCTCCTCCTCCTGCTCCTCTTCCTCCTCCTCGTCCTCCTCCTCCTGCTCTCTCACAAGAGGAGAAGGCACATCTGACGTTAGAGTCTGCCACTCGTCTGCGCCCCCGCCGTCGCAGGAAACTGCAACTCCCCCGGCACCCAGCGAGGGTGAAGGGCGGGAGAGGGGGAAGGACGATGTCATGCCCTCCTCCCCAGTTTCTCCGCCCTCCCGCCGCCGCGCCGCCTCCTTGCTCGAGGCTGCCCACGGCGGCAGCAAAGCCCGCAACCGACCAAACCGAGCGCAAGACCGCTAACCGATCGAAACTGCAGCCCGCCGAAAACAGCCGACGGGGACTCAGCGACGCAGCAGCAACGACGCCGCAGCCAAATCGACAGAACCGTGACTCGTGTACAAACGCGAACCTTACCCCTGCAGGCCAGACTTCTGCAGGCCAAACTTCTGAAACGCCGGCTGGGGCTCGGAATCCGAACGACGTCCGCAGCCGAGTGAACTCTGGCGAGGATGTCCGATACCACAACATCGGTTGCACGCCCCTCTGAGCCCATCCCCGCCAATGATCCTCGTCGTCTGGTTTTCGGGTCGACACTCGGGTCTCTGGCGGCCGCTCGGGACGATCTGGGCACCCCAACGCCATTGGCGAAGTGCAGCAGCTGGAGAGCACCCCGAGGCCCTCGGCTGGACAACCGCCGAGAACCAACGAGAACGTGCGAAAACTGAAAATGTCGAAACATCGTCCCCTGGGCCCTCTGTCCCTCCCTCGTTCTGTTTGGGGAGACGTGATCAGGCTCAGGTTCGAGGGCCTCGGGATGGCCTGACAAGGCCGTCAAATTTCAGATTATCTGAAATCTGACGCGAGCTCCGGCTGCAAACATCACACGCAGACTGAACCGTCAAAAACCCATAACGGGCCCGTCAAAAAGCGCTGGAAAACCCAATCTCCAGCGAACACGAGTCTTACTTACGTTTCCCCCATTTCTTTCATCTCTCTCTCTCTCTCTCTTTTTCTACCCCTCTCTCTCACTAGTCCGAAAGGCAGTCGTGCCGTAGAATTGGCACTGCATGACACAGGAGGGAGGCGGAGAGAAGAAGCAAGGAGAAAATGGGCTACCCGCCCAGCTGCTCGCCCACGACCGCGACCTCGCCAGAGCGCTCCAGCGATGCTGGGGCACGGTGCTCTCTCTCTCTCTCTCTTTCTCTCTCTCTCTGCATCCTCCCTTTGGCCCCCCCCCCCCCAGTGGGGTTCGGTACGGCGGCCCGCGGCTGACCTCAGTGTCGTCTCATGTTTCCCCGATCTGTTCCTCCCTTTGAGCAGGGAGCGACCGTCCAGGCATTCCTATAGGGGCCTACCACGAAGTGCTCCTAGAACAAAAGAACGCTCTACTAACAAAACCAGTGCTCATGGAGCACGAAGGCGATGTATCAAAACAGGGCGGTCCCAGCAAGACATGCTCTGAGGACATTTCGTGCAGATCGCAGACAGGCTCCCCCAAAACCTTCCCTGGGGCTCCCAACTTCGCGCGTCGCGCTGCGCGAAGCGCGAATAACTTCGCGCTCTCGCGCCGCCTCCCAGGGGAGAAGTGGAGGGTGAGGAGGAATCGGAGCCGAACCGCGAAGCGCGAATAACTTCGCGCCCTCGAGGGCGCACCTTGTTCCCTGGTGGGCCTGCAAGCACGTCGTGGCGCTTCGCCAAAGCTTCTTCCCTGTGCCGCCTCTCCGATGCCGAGGGCCTCCCCTGCCCGAGCGGTAAGCCGCGCTCCGACAGCGGAGGCAGACGTGGAGGGCCTTCCCGGTGGAGCGGCTCCTGCACCGCCCCCGTCCCCCGTCCCCCTCCCCCTCCTCCTCCTCCTCCTCCTCTTCTTCGTCTTCTTCGTCTTCTTCTTTTTCTTATTATTATTATTCATATTACTAATCATATGATTATGATTATTGTTATTATTATTCGTCGTCTAATTATTATTCATATTATTATTATTATTAGTATTAGTATTATTATATTATTGTTATTATTATTATTATTCTTATTCGTATTATTATCCTTCTTATTATTATTATTAGAATTCTGATTATTATTACTATTATTAGTATTATTATTATTATTCATATTATTATTATTAATATTATTATTAGTATTATTATTACTATTATGATTCGTCTTCTTCTTCTTCTTCCTCTTCCTCCTCCTTTTCCTCCTCTCCCTCCTCCTCCTCCTCCGCCTCCTCCTCCTCCTCCTCCTCCTCCTCCTCCTCCTCCTCCCCGTCCCCGTCCCCACCGCGCGGGCCATCGGTGCGGCTCCTCGCGGCTGCGGCTGCGCGAGGCGCTGCCGCTGCTGTTCTGGCTGCGCTGGCGGCTGGCGCTGCGGTCCCGGCCCTTGGCGCGGCCGCGGCTGCGGCTGCGCTTCTTCCTCGGGCGCGAGGAGGGGAGGCGTCGGGCCTGGGAGACCGCTGAGGCGTGGGTATCAAGAGGGGGAAAGGTAGTTATGCAGATTGGTGTCTTGACGACTTTGGCCTTGGTCTATGACGCCACGCGGATAGCTCAACCTTCAACCATCGCAACTTTCCGATCGTGCAGACCTTTTGATGCCGGCCGCCTCGAGGCCACTGGCAGGGTCGCCGCGCCAGGGTCAGGGTCGCCGCCGCGTCGACAGGACACGAACCTGCCGTTCGCTGTCCTCGTCGCCACGGCAAGATTCGCGTCGAAATGCTGGTCAGAACGCATCCAAGGAGAAGACCCTTCCTCCTCCTCCTCATCATCCTCCTTCTCATCCTCCTCTTCCTCCTCCTCCCCTCCTCAGCCTCTTTCTCATCCTTATCCAAACTCTCACGATCACCAGCACCCTCACCCTCACCCTCACCATCATGATCACCGTCACCATCACCCGCACCAGCACTGGCACCA
>CAUYUJ010019883.1:82500-92500 GCA_963575745.1 Prorocentrum cordatum | reverse complement strand
CCCCGCGATTCGCGACGCGCGGTCATCCTCGCGCCCCCGCACACTCGCGCCGCCCCCTTGGCTAGGGGCAGACGCCAGGGCTCAGACCGCGACGCGCGAGGCGCGTTCATCATCTTCGCGCCCCCGCGGGTGACGTGGGATACCAGTGGCGGCAACTAGACTCGGCCAAGAAAGGCTTGGCCAGGCTGAACTGGGCCAGCTGAACTCGGCCAGGCTAAACTCGGCCGACTGATCCCGGCCAGGCTGAACTCGGTGGAGCTGCATTCGGCCTGGGCCTAATTCCACCTGGCCGAGTTCAGCTGGCCGAGTTCGGCCTGGCCAAGGTTCGCATGGCCGAGTCTTTCCCTTGTCTCAATGGCACGCTGCCGCTCGTAGCCAGTCAGCGCGCTGCCACCTCCGCGCCCCCACGCCGCCCCCCCTGGAGGAGGGCAGCTCCCTGGGTCACCTAACTTCGCGCATCGCGCTCCGCGATGCGCCGTCATCCTCGCCTCGCGCCGCCCCTTCGGAGGAAGGCAGCCGCTCTGGCCCAGACCGCAACGCGGGAAGCGCGGTTATCTTTGCGCCCCGAAGGGTAACCTAGCTGACACAGGCCGCCAGACTTGGCGCGCGCGGCCATCTCTGCGTCCACGCGCCGCCCCCTCTGGAGGGCAGGCCTCCACCGTGTGCTGCCAGAACCGCCCCTGGACTAAGGCCGCGCTAATGGCGATGTTGGTTACATGGCAGTGAGATTGGGAGTGTGGTACTTGCGACGCCGAAATTGCGCAGAACAGATCGTAGGAAATCGCGAACCACACTTTCCTTCTGTTCAAATGCGCGAACGTATCAAACGAAAACGGTACGCTTTCCTAGAATCGACCACTAACCAGTCCCACCCACAATACCGAAGCGACGTCGTCGTTACCTACATCGCCATTAGCGCGTCTACGGGGTGAGCGGCGAAAGGGAACGGGTCTTACGCGAGATGGCAGAGCGACCTTACGCGGCGGCTTACGCGGGCCGCCAGCGCGGCACGCCACTTTGGAAAAGAGGACGCTCTCGCGCGACCTTACGCGGGTAGCCTACGCGCCAAGGTCAGTGAAGACGAGCTTGTCTTTCTTGTCGCTCAAATGGGAAACGTTTTTCCCCAAACAACTTGCTGAACGGGGTGCTGTTGTGATAGAAACTAACTCTGGCCGATGGAAAAGGGAACAAAAATATCCTTAAACTAATCTGGTGGTCCGGGCCGTTTCGCTTGAAACATCCTCACAACTCTCGTTTCTGAATTGTCCGGGATTGGCCGTTTTGCCCGAGACATCCTTGAACATCGGGACTCTGGAACGCCGCGCGCGAGGTGGTCTGGGCCGTTTCGCCTGAGACATCCTCGAACATCTGGGCTCGGGGACGCCGCGCGCGAAGTGTTCTGGGCCGTTTCGCCTGGGACGTCCTCGAAACTCTAAGCCTCGAGATGCCGTGCGAGAAGTGGTCCAGGCCGTTACTCTGCGTTCCGAGCTGCCGCGAGGTGGTCTGGGCCGTTTCGCCTGAAACGTCCTCGCAACTCGGGGTTCCGAGATGCCGCGCGCGAGGTGGTCCGGCCCGTTTTGCCTGAGAAATCCTCGCAACTCTGCGCGCCGAGCTGCCGCGCACGAGGTGGTCTGGCGCGTTTCGCTTTAGACATCGGCCACCGTGCCGCTGGGCACGGAGTGAGCATGTATTCAGGTCCTTCCACTGCCCCTCTGAGCCTGTCGCCACTCAAGGAGGGATTCAGAGCCTCTCGGGCCAAATCTTCTCGGGCGGCCCGCGTCGGCCCGGGGTTTCTACGCGTCTTGTCGCGTGACTGTTTCGGACCTAAGAGGGCCCCAAGAGGACCCCAAACAGCCCTCAAGACGGTCCGAGGAGGCCCCGAGTCGCCGAAACATCGCTCCAAGACGCCCCCAGACGGCCCAAGAGGTCCCCAAGACTCCCAGAGAGGCCCCCCAAGACGCCAAAATGATTGATTTCCTTAGATTTTTGAAACATGTTGGCGTTCTCGCCTTTTCGGCTTCCTGACGCTCCCGGACGGCCCTACAAGCCCCCAAGACCGCCCCAAGACAGCCCAAGAGGCCTCCAACGCCCCAAAACAGACAAAGAGGGCCCCATGACAACCCAAGAGGCGCCCAAAACGGCCCAAGAGGGCCCCAAGGCGGCCCCAAAAGGGGCCCAAAAGAGGGAACACGAACCGAAAATCCGAGCCTTCCACCCCAAGATGCCCCCAGGATGCCCCAAGAGGCGCCCAGGATGCCCAAGAGGCTCCCAAGAGGCGCCCAAGAGGCCCCCAGAGGCCCCCACGAGGCCCCCAAAAGGCCCCCAGAGGCCCCCAAACGGCCCCCAAAGGCGCCCAAACTGTCTCCAAAAGGCCTCCGAAAAATCCTCCCACGAGATCCCAGCGAGCATCCATTAGGCTTCATCCCCACAACCCAGGCACGGTGGCGGAATGGGCCGGAGGCCATTCGATCCTCGCAACTCTGAGCTTCAAGCTGCCGCGCGAGAGATGGTCCGGCGCCTTTCCCTTGAGACTTCCTCGCGCCCGTCAGCTCCGAGATGCGTATCGAGAAGTGGTCCATTTCGTTTCGCCTTACACATCCTTTCAACACTGAGCTGTGAGAAAATGTGCGCAAAAATGTGTGTGGCCCTTTTCTCTTGAAATATAATGGACATTCGGGGTTCCGACATGCTGCGGGCGAGGTGACCCGGCCAGTTTGCCTGAGACTTCCTCGAAACCGAGATGCTGCGCGCGAGGTGGTCTGGCGCGTCTCGCCCGAAGCATCCTCGCACCTCTGGGTTCCTGAAGATGTGGGCGGGGTGGTCCAGCTCGTTTTTCGTGAGATATCCTCGCAACTCTGGGCTCTCAGAAAATGTTCACGAAGGAAACTTTGGGCTCCGAGGTGGAGGAGAGAGAAGCGAGGAGGAGTCAGACCCAAACGCCACTTGATTAATTACACTTATATGTTGTCGAACTGTGCTCTGGGTAAGATCTGGGCGCCCCTGGCCCAACGGAAAAGGTAGCTGGCGCCGCGGCGCGAGCGCGAATCCTCAGTAGGTTACAAGGGCTGGCCAGATAGGGGGCATGCTCAAGCAAATCGTGGCGATGCCTCGACTAGAACGCGGCAGGCAGGGAGGACGCATGATAACGGGGACGAAAAAAAAAAATGAAACAGCTCCGACATGCTGCGCGAAAGGAATAATGGAAAAAAAAAGGGACCAAACTCAACCGCTACCTGTTAGAGGGCATACCTGGCGAGGGTGTTTCCTGGAAGTAGCATTGCGAATGCGAAGGCATCTCTGGCATTGAGGTGGAAGCGGGGAAGAGGAGGGAAAACGATGAGGAGGAGGAGGAGGAGGAGGAGGAGGAGGAGGAGGAAGGAGGAGAGGAGGAGGAGGAGGAGGAGGAAAAGGAGGAGGATATAGTGGAAGAGGAGGAGGAGGATATAGTGGAGGAGGAGGAGGAGGAGGAGGAACAGGAGGAGGAGACAGAGCAGCAGCAACAGCAGCAACAACAGCAGCAGCAGCAGGACGAGGACGAGGATGAGGAGGAGGAGGAACAAGAGGAGGAGAAAAAACAGTAGCAAAAGCAGCAAAAACAGCAGCAGCAGCAGCAGGAGGAGGAGGAGGAGGAGGACGACGAGGACGAGGAGGAGCAGGAGGAGGAGGAGGAGGAGAAGGGGGGGAAATGGAGGAAGAAAATGACAGGGTGAACGAGGAGAAAGTGGAGGGGGAGGAGGAGGAATGCGAGGGTGAGGAGGAAATCGAGGAGGAGTAGGAGTAGGAGTAGGAGTAGGAGTAGGAGTAGGAGTAGGAGTAGAGTAGTAGGAGTAGTAGTAGTAGTAGTAGTAGTAGTAGTAGTAGTAGTAGTAGTAGTAGTAGTAGTAGTAGTAGTAGTAGTAGTAGTAGTAGTAGTAGTAGTAGTAGTAGTAGTAGTAGTAGTAGTAGTAGTAGTAGTAGTAGTAGTAGTAGTAGTAGTAGTAGTAGTAGTAGTAGTAGTAGAGTAGTAGTAGTAGTAGTAGTAGTAGTAGTAGTAGTAGGAGTAGGAGTAGGAGTAGGAGTAGGAGTCAAGCTAGCCAGCTCGAGCGAGTCAAGCATGGCATGCCCAGTCCCACCCGCCCTCCCACAACATAAGAAGCAAAGCTGGCACAACTGGGGGCCGAAGTCACACCGGCCAGCCGGTTTGGTACAGCTGATGCGGCCGCGATGGCGGTTGCCGACGGGAACTGGCGAGCGCGTGTTGAATGCCGCGCACGCATTGCCAGACGAGTCGAGAATGGCCCGGTACACCGCAGGAAGCCAGAGGTGGCCGGAGGAAGCCCGACGGTCTGACAGGACACCCCAAAGCATTTTTGTGAAAAAGCATTGGGTTTTTGATGTTTTTATGTTGAAATGCTTGCAAACACACGGTGTTCGGTAGGATTCTGACATGAACGCGCGAGTGTGCTCTTTGTTGCATTTTTTGCACAGGATTCGCGGCCTGGGTGCATGACAGAGCATCGCGAGTGCACCGCGCGATGACGTGAAATCGCTGGATTTGACCGAATTCTTAAGATTCCTATGGTTTTCCTATGATTTCAGCAAGAGAGCCCGGGCGGGAAATTTGTACAATTTTTGTGAAAAAGCATTGGGTTTTTGATGTTTTTATGTTGAAATGCTTGCAAACACACGGTGTTCGGTAGGATTCTGACATGAACGCGCGCGTGTGCTCTTTGTGGTATTTTTTGCAATGGATTATCGCCGTGGACGACAGGACGTCCATGTCGAGAGGAAAAAATAAGAAAAATGTTGATTTTGTATTGTTTTTTACAGGTTAGGATGGGACCCCCCGGATGCGGCCCCTAATGGCCGGCCTGAGGGGGGAGTAGGAGTATATTCTAATAAGGAATAAGGATAGGAGGAGGAGGAGGAGGAGGAGGAGAGGAGGAGGAGGAGGAGGAGGAGGAGGAGGAGGAAGAGGAGGAGGGGGGGAGGAGGAGGAGGAAGAGGAGGAGGAGGAGGAGGAGGAGGAGGAGGAGGAGAAGGAGGGAAAGGATGAGGATGATTATGAGGAGGAGGAAACTTAGACTTAGACTCGCTCATGGAACCCCTCGTCAGCCAAACCTCGAACGAACCTTGAAAAAATCAGTGCGCAGGAAAGCTTGGATCCTGAGGGGCGAAACAATCAGGACGCCAGTTTCAAAGCCCAAACTGAACCGCGCACGCGCCTGGGACAATCCCCTCGCGCAAGGGATTTGGCCCCGAGGGGGGGCCCGGTGGGGACCGAATACACGGTCGAGCGCTACTGGAACCCTTGCCACGCCCACTTGGAGCCTTGCGAGGAAGCACGATCGCGGGGGTCGAATTCGAACGAGGGGGGGGTCTCTGCGGCGACAATCGGCCAGGAGCCTGCAAC
Organism: Prorocentrum cordatum; assembly: GCA_963575745.1. Taxonomy (NCBI): domain Eukaryota; class Dinophyceae; order Prorocentrales; family Prorocentraceae; genus Prorocentrum; species Prorocentrum cordatum. The sequence continues at coordinate 87,108 of CAUYUJ010019883.1, read as the reverse complement.
TCCTGATGCCGTTTGCTCCCAGACCAACCAAACAATCTTTTCACAGGCGAAGGCAGCGGGGTCTCATTCACCGGGGTGCTCACTGCTCGGCTTCCTGCGACCTCTCCCGTCGCCGCCGCTCTCAACATCATGTGGCTCTGTCCAGGTCCGCAGTGCCTTACATCTCGTTGATCATGCGGCTGAGCTCTCTTGGAAGCGGACCTGGCGGGGCTGCGCCCCCCCGGAACTTCGCTTTCGCGTCGACCATCGCTCTGCTCAGCAAGGGCGAGACACTCGGCCCGCGCGCGCGACCCGGCTCCACTACGCAGAAGATGCGACCCTTGCCTGTGCCTTTCTTCTCGCCGTCCTCCTGCGGCTAGCCCGCGTTCACCTTCCAGCGGAAGCGGGGGGCGAGGGCAGTGATCTCCTGGGGATTGCACTGCATCACCGCGTCTTTCCACAGCTCGGCGAAGCCCTTGGTCAGCGGTTCGTTGCCCAGGTTGCCCGCGGTTGCCCGCCACTTCGCTGGCGCGACGAACGCCTGCGCGCGCGGCGGGCCCCTGCTTTCGCAGTCGACTTCTTCGCGTTCTTCGCCTAAGCGCGCATCTTCCTTGACTGGGCCTCGCGCGCTCTTCCTGCTGCCGCCTGCGCCTCTGAAAGACCCTCTTCCAGCTGCTCGGCCCTCCTGAACGCGGCGGCGGCCAGGCCCTGGAGCTTGCGGGAATCCGCCAATGCGAGGCGACCCATCGTCTTCCCCGTCTCGCGCAATCCTCTGCCTCCAACATCGTTATCCTTCTTGTCCTGCCTCTAAGCCGGCGGAGCGTCGGCGCCCCTGTCGATCGGCGCGGCCATCCAGCTCGGCAGCCCCTCGACGGACATCTTCGGTTCGCTCTGTCGCGGAGGGGCGGGGGTGGGCAACTCGCAGCGGGTGCTGAACCGGATGGCTACAGAGGTGGTCGAGGTCTGCCTGTTCGACCCCGCAGATCTCGCACGCGGCGCGTCGTCGATGCCAGCGTTTCGCCCTCGGACTGCCCTCGCCCAAGACGTTGAAAAGAGAAACCTGTCTGCTCTGGCCGGGCCCGAACCCGACCCCTCCAGCTCCTCATAGAACGAAAAAACCATGATAATTCAATTCATCCACCGCAGAAATTCCGAGATCCATATAAAAACCATCCAACATAGACTTCGCGAAGATCGACGCGCCTGGAATCTCCGCGCCGGCACCTGCCCCCCACCGGCCTCGAACGAGTCGTTTATCAAGATGGAAGCAGAACTGCCGCAGCTCGACGGGCGCGCAGCGCTCCGGCACGTCGCGTGGGCGCCCAGCCTCCTGCGCCGCCCCCGATGCACGTGCGATGTCGTTCCTGGCGCGCTCCTCCATCTCTGGGGTGAGGTCGGGCAGTGGCTCCTCGGACAGCTCCATCATCGGCGCCCCCGCCTCCTGCGCCGACGCCCCGCCGCGCTGGCCTCCTTGTTGCCGAGCCCCCAGCCATTCAGATCGGGTGGGTCGCGCCGCTCGAACTGCCCTGCCGCCTCGCTTCTTGGGGCCGAACCTGCAGCGGCCAGCTCTCCGTGGCAGCCGCGTCGCCGTCGCCAGCTAGCGTGACCTCCAAGCCTCCATTATCTCCTCCTCCATGATGCGCTTGCGCTCAGCGCGCTCGCGTCGTCGATGCTGAAATAGTGATCTGGGCACCTCCTTCAGCTGCTCCTCGATCTCCATCTGGCCCTCCTCCGAGACTGCGCAGCCCCCGCGTCGCAATCCCACGCGGAGTTCAGAGCGCTGGCGGAGTAGATCGCGTCGCCGTTCAGCGCCACCTCGATCTTATCCGCGATGTCCCCGGCGAAAGAGAATCCGGCCTGCCCCCGGCAAGACGCGGCTCATGCAATCGAAGAAGCCATCGGCATCGCCTCTGCACAGCAGTTCCGTCCACTCGGGATCTCCACGAATGGGTCGGTCTTCAACGAGTCACAAAACATCCCGTGCCAGGTCGCCCTCTCCGCGCAAAGCGCGCGTGATCTTGTCGCGGTCCCATGCCAGCTTCGGTTCTCTATAGATCTGTGAAAGGCACCTCGGCATACGAATGTGAAGAAGTACTGGTACATGGCCCAGCGGAGGAAGTCCCGTGAATGCCTACAGTTGAGCCCCCAGCCCTCGTAGTGAGTGGCATCGAGCTATCGCGTCCGCCATGCGCATCAGGAAGAGGATGTAGTCGATCATCGAGCAGCCGCCCTTGATGCTGAAATACGTCGGCGCCCAAGTGCTCTGCGCGTTCGCCGCCATCTGGTGCTTCGCAGCTCGTGTGCATCATCTCGCCAATTCCCAATCGTCGAACTTCTGATCCGCCGCACCGTCGGGCACCCACTGCCACTGCGCTGCCACTCGGCTGCGGCCGATCCCGTCGTTCACGTCCGAATACACAATGGGGCAACAGCGCGTCGGCAGCGAGCTGGGCACCTCGCCCAGCCACTGGCCCAGGATGCGCGCCGTCTCCAGGTAGTGTGGCACGTCCACGGAGCTGCGCGGCTGGGGAGGGAAGCGTATAGACCACAACGAGGCAATCGTCCTGGCAGTCGCGCTTGACCGCGACAGCGAATGCACGTCCTCCTGCGCCTGGCGGGCTGGGCCAGACTCGCACGATGTCGTTCAGTCGGTAGCTGCGATGAAGAATCACTGCGCCACCAGTGCCGCCATTACTATAGTGGCCTGGGCTGAATTCGCTCTCTATGACCCACTGCCCTTGGACCCGACGCTGCAGCGGTTCCGCGGCCTTTCGATCACACGCCGGAATGCCTCCAAGTAAAATGGGATCCAACGATGCGCGATACATAACAATATCGTCCAAACGGTCCCCGTGGGCACTGTGCGGATTCCACCCAAGGGTCTCCGTTGCCTTCGGCCACGGCTCAAAAGGCGGGTGAGCGAGAAAGGGAAGCCCCGCTGGTGTTGCTGCGAAAAGCTCTGACCTGCCGCCAAAGCGCTCGAGCAAGCGCGGCGACCTTGAGGAGGAGGAGGAGGAGGAAGAGGAGGAGGAGGAGGAAGAGAAGGAGCAGGAGGAGGAAGAGGAGCAGGATCACTGCGAAGCGGAGGAAGACGAGGAACACGAGGATGCGTACGAGGAGTATGGAGATGATCGCGGCGAGCAGAGATAGCAGGAGGAGAAATATAACGAGGAGGTTGATGACGAGGTAGAAGATGAATAGGAGGAGGGGGAGGAGCGAAGGATGAACAACACGACGAGGAATACTACCACCAGGTGCATGAGGCGGAATTCGTATTGAGGGGGACGAGGAAGAGAGATGATACTAGTCAGGAGGAGGAGGAATAGGAGGAGGAATAGGAGGAGGAATCAGAGAAGGAGGAGTGGAACGGGAAGGGCGAAGGCGAGAAAAATAATTACGCGGATGCGGGGGGAGAGGACGAATACTACGGTCACGAAGAGCTAGACGACGACGCCGAAGGCGCAGGCGGATCAGAAGCGGGAGAATGCGCTAACACTCTTAGGAACCACCTGGGCTCATACAGCGCTGTTTGGGGATACTGGGCTCTGGCTATGCATCCCTGCGTCTTGGGTGGTGTTTTGGTATTATGTGGACGCCCCGCGCAGTACGTTTCCACATCCCCCTCTCTGTTTTCCCCTTTCGCACAATCATTCGTTCAACCACTCAAACACCATCATCAGCACAACAACACCAGCCTCCTCATCATACATCACAAACATCCTCATCATTATGTACTCAACAACCCACACAAACGTAATCATCCACACGCCCACCATACACGCTCAATATATCACGCAATCAATTCATCGTCGGTGCCAGCATCATTATGATCCAAGTCCCGTTTAATATCACAATTTTGTCACCACCGCCATCACATTCACATCGTCACGCTCACAACCATCATCATCACAATCATCGCACGCACACGCCTACGTCCAGCTGAACTCTCGCACGGAAGCCCGTATGTGAGTGAATCGAGAGGAAGTCTCAAGCGGGACCCCTCACCCTATGGGGCCCGCGTCTCTTCTTACCAATCCGAGCGAATCACCGGGCCCTTGCAATTGTCGTCACGACTGGCCTCTTCAAGCTTGACTGCGGAAAACATTTCCAACAACAACCTCGTATGTGAGTGAACTTCGAGGAAATCTCATGCGGTACCCCTCCTCCCAATAAGGCCCGCAACTCATGTTACACATCCGAACGGGTCACTGGAACCCTGTAACTGTCGTCGCTTCTGGCCCTTTCAAGCTTGACGACGGAGGAAATCTCAAGCGGGAGCCTCGTTCTCTGAGTGACTCGTTGGGAAGTCTTTGGCGGGGGACTCCTCCCTATGGGGCCCGCAGCTCGTCAATTCTGGCCTCTTCAAGCTTGACAGTGGAGAAGGTCTCAGGCGGAAGCCTCGTCTGTGAGTGAATCGCGAGAAAATCTAAGGCGGGAGCCCCCTCCCTATGGGGCCCGCGTCCTAGGTTACTTATTATTCCGAACGGGCCATCGGAATATTGTAACTATCGTCACTTCTGGCCTCTTTCAACTTGAGTACCGAGGAGGTCTCAGGCGGGAGCCTCGTCTGTGAGTGACTCGCGAGAGGATATCCGGCGGGGGCCCTCTCCTTATGGGGCCCACAACTGA
>CAUYUJ010019883.1:0-77500 GCA_963575745.1 Prorocentrum cordatum | reverse complement strand
AGGCGAGGATTGCGAGGGTGTTCCTTGGCCCCGCGCTTTGCAGGACCATCGGCAAGCGCATTGCCTGCCCAGGCCCAATAAGGGGCTTCAGAGGTCTCAAGGCACTCGCCCCAGGAGATGCGGCTCTTCGTTTTGCGCAGGCGGATCGCATCTTGACATTCATATCGAACGCGCTCCCAGACTAGTCCCCAAACCTCCGAGAACGCCACATCAGATAGGTCAGCATCGGGCCCTCGGGTCCAGACGTCCAGAACGGCCTGGCAGCCCGAGTGGACCAGGGCCTCCTGGGACGGGCCAACCAACTTCAGGGCCGTCAGTGAGGCATGCAGCTCGCCAGCGCCAGCTTCCTGCACAAAGCGAGGCAGGGGCCCGAACGCTCGCCCATGGGCGCCGCGGCCCAGCCCGCGCGAGCAGCGCGCGTCGAATCGCCGTCGAATCCCGGGCCGTCGATGCAGATCCTGGGCCCATGGAAACCCGCGCTGGGCCTTTTCTCTCACCTCCAAACCTCAGCAACTGGAATACTTCGGCCAGTCGTATCCTGGGTCGGCGGCCAGCGCCCTGGTAGACAGGAAGTCGCAGGCGCCGAGCTGCTTGCCTAAATCCACAAGCTGCGGCAGGTCCAAGTCCCGCCTAACCTGGTGGAAGCCGTCGCACTGGAAGCAACGATGCTTCGGCGTGCTGTCAAACTGGCCGCAGACCTTGCACAGCGGTGAGATGGCGCGCCTGTCATGATACAGAACCTCCTGGGTGGGATGACCTCCTACAACTACATTGCACAGGAATGAGGCGGCATCATCTCCCCGCTTTCCTGAAGCCTCTGAGAGCATCCACGATGGGCCCCAGGAGAGGTGGAACAACCCGTCGAGGAATCTCGGGGTCCAAGACCCCAACATGTTCCAGGGGCCTCACCCGTGTAGATTCATTAATCAGCATTGTCAGGGCACGCTTGCCAAAGAAGTGGAGGCCCCGGGAAAACGCGAGGCAGGTGTTCCAGGCATCCCAACTCGTGGAACTCGGACCCAAGTGATCCAGAGTAGCACTAACCGTTCCAGCTGGCCCCGAAACCCTACCCCAAGACTTGGAGGCAGGAGTAGGGCACGCATTCGCGCAAGCTTTCATGATATTTTCGGGGGCCCATCTCTGCCTAACCGCCTGTTGCCGCACGTTCAGTGGGAGTAGATCTGCCTGGAATACAGGGCCCATGTCGGCCGAGGGGCTCAGGGGGAAGTGGGGGGTCCCGGAGCGCCCACGGTACTGACCGAACGCGGCCTGACCTATGATCCAGCGCAGCTTTATGAAGCTAGACATGTTCATGCCTATGACCAGTATGCCGTAAAAAACAGCTGGAAAACCTCCTGTCTTAACCAACTTGCACATGCCAGAATATCCTGCGCGCAAGCCTCTAAACCGGTGAACTCGAGGCCCCAAACTCTCCCATCGCATCGCTCGGACTGGAGTTCGTCGTCGGCCTGCCGTGTAATCCACCCCCAGATTCCGGGGTCCCAACTCTGAATTTCCATCGCGTCAGCCCGGTTCCCACTCGAAACTCGACGTCCCGAGATATGGCCGTGATCGAGCCTGTCGTTGGAAAGATCAGGGAACCGAGCCGTTCGAGCTTATCGCATAACATATACAGCGCGTCGGCCGTCGTCCTCGCCGCCGCTTTAGCCTTCACCGTCGCTCCGATCGCGTCATCGTCGACGACGCTGTAAAATCGAACCGACGGAAACCTTGCGACGACCTGGTCTACGGGGGTCGAGAAGGAGGCATGTCAGCAACGCCGCGGCGAACGCGCAGCCCGCGAGGGTCGCCTGCGGGCAGGAAACAAACTCGGAGCATGCGCGGCCAACCCGCGGAGCTCTCTGGCCCCTGTGCACGCGGAGGTAGCGCGGGCCATAGCGCAGGAAGCCGCGTTTAATAGAAATTGACAACCTTCTCGCGGCATTTGGCCATGTCGATCAGCAACGAGGCAGCATAATGACCATAAATAAAAGCGCGCTGCATCCTTATGGCCTGCTCCCAAGCCGCTCTCTCACAGGGCCGCCCCTCGCTACCAATGTGGCGAGCCCTGTCGCGGGCCCGCCCCCACCCCCTGAAATGCTTACCGCGGCGCCGAACACTCCCGGACAAAACTCCAATAGGTCGAACACCACCGCCATCGCCCTTTGGAATCGCCGCCAGGATGATGGCTGCCAGGGCCGCGGGAAGCCTTCCAAGAGACTCCGCCCATAACCAGAGGGCTGCGACGCACCCCAGAGCGGCGTCAGCATGGATCCCGAAGTCCCTGGGCCCTATCCGCGCCCATCGCCGCCCTGACCTTGAGCCCGCTAGAGCACTTTCGGATCTGCTCCGGCGCGGCCAACTCCATGGGCCCCTCGCGAACTCGGAGATCTTGCTGGGAGAGCAGGCCCGCGTGATCTGGGAGATCCTGGAAACTGCGCTCTGGGGGCCAAATGCCATTCCAATTGTCCATGAGGTCGTCGACGCGCCCCGCGGGCCCACTGGGGGGCACTCCTTCAGGGTTCGACGGAACCCGGCCCGAGGGGACTGAAGTGAACGCGCGGGCCAGTCCAGCCCCAGTATCCAGACTCGCTCTGACCCGAAAACGCCAGGCCTTGCCTCGATCCGACTGAAACTGCTTCTCAACGCGCTCTGCGTTGCGCTTGGCCTTGGTACAGAACTGCACTGGGCCGACGAAATCGAGGCTCGCCGGGTCGCCCACTGACATGGCCACGGCCTGCCAAAAAGGATCAGCACGAAACGCAGCTGGCCCTTGGAGGGCGCGCGCGAAGCAGGGCGCTTGCTTCCCGACAAGATAGCTAAGTTCCAAGCTCAGCCCTTGCCAAATGAGACAGGATGAGCCCCGCCCGTGACTGGGGCAGCTGGGTAGGTCTTGGTCTTCATTCCTTTGGCACGACCACGATACTTGGAGACCTCGCTCTGGTCGACGCCGCGAACGCCCATCGTCTCATCCCCGAAGATCTTGCAACGCCCAACGCAGCCCCTGCCCAGAGCTGACGGGTCGGCGCGCGCCTCGAGCTGGGCAAGACAAGCAGGCCAAAATGGCGGGCACGGGCGCGGGCCGGGGGGCGCTTCTCGAGGAGACGCCCCAAGGCCAACCAGGATCCTCGCCTCGAGCTCTCCGGGGGCGCCCGAGAAGTCCAGGGCGACGAGCCGGCGCGGGGAAGTCGCGCCTTTCTTGTTCAGCGACGTGGCGTCGAGCAAGGGGCCGATCGATTTCGATGCGATGACATAGTCGACGGCGGTCCAAGAAGTCTTAGATCCACGACGCGCGGGCTCAGCCGCGCGGGAGATGGCGCCCCATCTTGTCCACCCACCCCGCGTCCACCGACGACTTCGGCGACGCGCAAGTCCCCGCCCATCGCGAAGGGCAACTGCCAGCCGCGAAGAGCCTCTCCGATCCTATTGGGGATCTGGAAACTGTCGAGGCCCAAGGGATCGTCACAATCGAGGTAGAGGGAGAACGCCGCTATACCACCTAGGACGAACATATCTAGCCATGCTCCACAGATACGGTGCCGCTGTGGCAATGGGCGGACGAGCGGCAAGGAACTCATCCCGATGTGACTCCTGACTGCAATCCCTGTCCCACAACTCAGCCCGCCCTTGTCCGTGGTCCTGATGGGGTGAATGAGCGCGTTCCAACCTAGCTGGCAAAACTGATGGCTACCCTCGCGATGGTCATCACCAAAGGCGAAGTCCTGCAGCGCTACAACCTGGCCGACGGCCTCCGACTCCAAGTGGGTCTTGCGCGACTTCCAGGACGAGGAATTGCAAGCGCCGATGGACATGCATCGTCTCGTCGGTTTTGCCGCAAGATCAGAGCCTCCATCGTTGTCTGGATTGTGTTGGGCTAATCCAGGTCCTCTAGCGCCCGCGGCGCGATGATCGCGGAGGCTGGAAGGAGACTGGACAAACATAGTCGGAGCTTGCGTCGCTTTCGCTTGCGACGTCTCAATCATGGGGCAGGCTTCCGACGTAGACAGCGATGTCCATACCGTCGTGTATGACGAGTCCGCATGTGGCAAATGATGGGGACGAGGGGAAACAGCGGCCATCACAATCGACTGCGAAGCCCCTGTGGAGAAGGTGCCCGACCCACTCGTGGCAGAAGTATCGGGGGGCAAGCCATTCAGCGAACATGTGGCGCCCTGTGCCTGCCATCCTCTCTCCGGTTCACTCCCTGGGGGCCCCTCCTGGCGGCCCCAGCGCCACTGGCCTACCAGCGGCTTCGTCCGAGGGGTGTCTCAGAGGTCTCATGGCAGGCGAGTTTAGCGGCCAAGAAAGAATGACCCCACTCGCCGTCCAGCATGTCATTGTCCAGGATGTGGCCTCCCTGCACAAGAAGCCTTGATGCAACACCTGCAGATGCCATGCTGGCTGCATGCCGGAATCGCTTCTCGAGGTTCCCCTTATCGACGTCGACTGGGGCCTCCACAGCACCAGAACTCGCCATAGCTGCAGCCGCTGCAACCGACTGCTGGGTTGGAGCCTGAGGCGCACGCGGCTCATCACCAACAACTCGGCCCTCTGCGGCCGCAGGCTTGGGCTCAACCGGTGGTTCACCAGCACTAGCCTGCTCGGCTCCTTCGTCGTCGGCACGGCGCCACTTCGCCGCCACACGCTGGTGGAAGGCACGCTGCTCCGCCACCAGCTCCTGCGCACGCGTGCGCACCGAGCCGAAAACGTCAGCGACCGCCTTCTTGACGGTCTGCTCAACCTCTTGCTTCCTCCCGGCGACCTCCTCCTTCTCAGCTGACGAGATCTCGATCACCTCCGCATCCAGACCGAAGAGCCCGTCGTCCTCGAAATTCTCGAAGCTCTCGCCGTCCAGAAGCTTCTCGAGGCTGAGCCCGTGATGGGGCCCAGGCACAGACTCATGCCGAGCCTGCGAATGCACCTCAGGCGCCAGCAGGGTGACCGCCTCATGGTACCGAGCCTGGCAAGCTTGGAAATCGACCATCGCCTGACCCGCCTGCTCCTGAACCTGTGCCAACTAGCTCTGGAGTGCCTCCGCTGCCTTGACGCGCTTCTCCAAGTGACCGCCCCGACAGTGGGCTGCCCATGGACCACCTTCTGCAGCTTGGTAATGTAACTCCCTTACACATTCGCCTGCTCCGTGTCACCAAGGCTCTCGAAGGTGCGCAGCAAACCGTGCAGCTTGGGGATGTCGTCGATCGAATACTTCGTCCAGCCCCCGTTGGCAGCACCAGCCATGGGGCCAATCTGGAGCCAGCCGGAGGCCTGGAGCTGGAGCCCCGCAGGTAGTACTTGTTGCAGCACTGGCGGTAGCGCGCCCGACCCCTGTGGGCCGACCTGCTTGGGCCCGTCTACTCCGATCCCTTTGCTCTTGCCATTTCCTCCCTTCTTACCTTTGCCCTTGCCTCCCTTGGCGGGCTCGCCGTAGGAGGGGAGGGACTCGAGCGAAGGGAACGTCGCCCAAACTCCACCAGTTGCGGGCGGGGCGGATGGTTGCACGTACGCGAGGGGCTGGAGGCAATGCTTGCAGAACCATAAGTGAGCCAAGTTTTTCTTGCATCCGCAGTGCGGGAAATGAGCCTTCGACAGCTGTGCCCCCACTAGTCTTGCGATTTCCCACCCAGGTCCACTGCCGAAAGTCCCCTTTTTCATCACGCATATCAAGCTGGCCGCGACGAAAAGAGCCCCCATCGGAAGGAACCTGAGAGGTTGCGTACGAGGGAAATTGTGTATGCACCGCTCCTGCAGGAACTCACAAAAAGGTATCTGGGGCGAGGAACTGGCCACAGGATCATTGGCGGGGGCGCGCCTCCCCCACGTCAAAAAGGTTTCAGTCTGAGCGAAAAGCTACGGACGTGAGCCAAAATTGCTACGGACTTCTCCCTCTCCCGTTCCTCCTCATCCCCCCCTTCCTCCCCCCTTCCTCCCCCCTTCCTCCTCCTCCTCCTCCTCCTCCTCCTCCTCCTTCTCCTCCTCTGGGTCTGGTTCACGGTCGCTGTTGTTGTGGCCGAGCTGCTGCATGTATTGTTGCCATATATCGGTGCAAAGTCTGTCACTGTATCTGATATGATCCTTATTTTTGGCTCTGCTTACTTGGTTACAGAATTGCGATGGTGCATCGTGTGCGTTTTCGGTCCACCTATTGATGTCCCAGTGTCGTTGTGGGCCTTCCGTTGTTGTGGTCAAGTTCGCCAGCCACCGCAGGTCGCCGGTGATGGGGTCGATCCAAGTGGGTGGTGTGTCGTGTGCTACTGGCTGCTGTCGTTGCCTCTCGTGGCCGAAGTCGGTGAGTCTCCCCCTCTTCCTCCTCCTCCTCCTCCTCCTCCTCCTCCTCCTCCTCCCCGTCCTCTTCGTCGTTCTCCTCCTGCTCCTCCTCCTCCTCCTCCTCGTCCTCCTCCTCCTCCGTCCCCTCCTCTCTCCCTCTCCCCCTCCTCCTTCTTTTCCTCCTCCCCAGCGATCAAAGGCAAACTTGTGCGCCGCTAGTCTTGCTGCCCCCGCGCGGCGTTGCTCGCGCGCCCAGGAAGGCATCATTTCGGCTCCGTGCTTTCTCTTTCTCTCTCTCTCTCTCTCTTTCTGATGCGCCCTGCCTGCGCCGCTCGCCTCTGGACCTCGGAGACCCCGAGGCAGAACGCACCCAGTCTCCTCGCCCTGCGAAACCTTTCGGGCAACTGCAACTGATCGCGGCTGTGCACCGCGTGTCCGGCCCCTCCGCCCCGGCCAAATGCCAAGGGGAAGGGGCGATCGGCCCGAGCCCCCCGTCCTCCTGTTCCAAGGCGACCAGGCATGCTCTGGCCAGGTGCGGCGCAAGCTGGCGGGGGGCGTCCCAATTGGTGTGGAGCTGGACGCAGCTGCGTCCCCCGCGCCCTTGATGCGGCGCCGCCAACGCCAGCACCCCAGGTGTCGTGATATAAAAAACAGTTCTTCGAGTTCGTTCAAACAAGGTTGCTTGAATTCATTCAGAAATCGTTCTACACACGCCAGCCTGCCGTGCAGAGCGGAAGTCAGCCTGGGCGCGCGGCAATGTCGTACAGCACTGGCGATGCATCAGCGACATCGGCGACTTCGTGTCGTGTCGTGACGACTTCGGCGTTTTCCGGCACCGCTTGGATCGTTCAACCTTCACAGATCGGCGGCCATGTTGGCGACTTTCGCTCGCCAAACCCTCCCATGTTGGCCCATGGCTGTGGCCAACCATGAGGAAACCAAAATGCACCGATACCGCCAAAGCGCGTTTGTTGATTTTCGGCGATAACCGGCGTCATAAGGGGGGCGGGGGGGGGTATAACGTCACACCCCCGCCACGCCGTGTGGCTCTGGCACCACAAGATCACGTTTTCTCAGATTCCCAGATAACGACCGTCATCGGCCTAGCCCAACCCCACCCCAGGATTACGTCACGTTCCGCGCTGGCGGCGTGCAGGAATGCCTAGGGATGACCGAGGCCAACTAGGAGCAACATGTAGGTGGCGATCTGCCCCACAGCGCCTGTGTACACCACAGTGTTCGCGTGCGCCACAACGCGCGTGTACACCACAGCGCCTGCGTACAACGCAACAGCCGTGTGCACCACAGCTCCTGCGTACATCGCAACGCCTGCGCGCACAGCGCTGGTGTACACCACAGCGAATGTGTACCACAGCGCCAGTGTACACCACAGCAACCGTGTGCAACACAGCGGTTGTGTACACCACAATGCTTGCGTGCACCGCAGCGCCTGTGCACGCCACAACGCCTGTCTACACCACAACATCCGCGTGCAACGCAGCGCTGGTGTACACAACAACGCCTGCGTGCACAGGACAGGTAGAAGGAGCATGTAACAGAGGATCTGCTGCGGACACCTAAACATTATGCCAAGGAAGTGCTGATAAGAAAATGCGACATTATTTTCTCATCCCGCCTCCTCCTCTACTACCCCCCCTTCCTCCACCTCCGCCTCTTCCTCATCCTCCTTCACCCTTCCCCCCTGTCGTGCGGGTCGGCGCTACATCGCACGTGCGCATCTCAGCGTGCACCGCATAATTGTCGATTGAATCAGTCAATCTAGTTGTCGGACGGCCAATTCTGCAGGAGACTCCTGGGCGCAGCTGGGAAGAGTTAGGATGATGCGGAGGATTCAGGGGGACTCGTATATTCCAGCGGCGTTCCTTTTTCCACAAAGATCTTCCAAATCGTATGAACCAAAAAACAATGTTTCCGGGTGGAATCCACAGGCGTTCCATTTTGTCATAGGGATTTCTTATAACATCCTATGTGCAACAGTGATGTTCTGTTGAACACGGTTGCTGTGGTGCACACGCGCGCCGTGGTGTACACAGGCGCTGCAGTGCACGCAAGCAGTGTGGTGTACACTGGTGCCGTGTTGCACACGGCTGATGTGGTGTACGCAAGCGCTGTGGTGTACACAATCGCTGTGGTGACCGCAGGCATTGTGGCACACGCTGGCGTTGTGTTGCACGCGGCCGTTGTGGTGTACGTAGGCGGCGTGGTGTACACAGGCGCTGCAAAGCACGCAAGTACCGTGATGTACACAAGCGCTGTGGTGCAGATCGCCACCTGCATGCTGCTGTTACCCGTCATCTGTCATTCCTGAACATTCCCAGGCGCCGCCGGCGCGAAACGTGACGTCATCGGCCCCCTCCGCCCCCCCAAATGACGGCCGTCATCAGCCCCGAACTATAGAACAGGCTCCAGTCGCGTCCGCGCGCACGACGACGATGAGCGACGACCGACGAGCGACGAGCGACGAGCGACGAGCGACGAGGACGACGACGAGGACGAGGACGAGGACGAAGACGAGGACGAGGACGACGACGACGACGACGACGACGACGACGAGAGCGACGACGACGACGACGACGACGACGACGACGACGACGACGACTGCGGGCCAAACTCCCATGCGGATTTCTATGCGGACGCCTATGCGGATCCCGATGCGCACGGCGGTACGGCCCGGAACGATTTTTGGGGGGGGGCGTTACGTCATAGGGGGGGGGGCTGGGGGCCAGGGGCTATAACGCTCGCTATGCCCCAAGCAATAAAAACTCCCCGGGCCTCTTTTGGGGCGCGTTCTGACAAGCTCGAGGCGAATCCTGCCGTGGCGACGACCTCCTCCCAGGAGGCCCCCACGGGGCGGAAACGACACAAGGGTAGCGGTAGGGGTACCTGATCCTCCTCTGACTTTTCGACCGCCAGATCCTTCCGTGCTGGCCGATTGCCGTGGAGAGCCTGCCGCGCAGAGCGAAGGCCGGGCTGGGCGCGCGGCAATGTCGTACAGCACCGTCGCGGCGATGCGCCCAGTGCCTCTCGACGGGGCGGGGGCGGAGAGAGGGCCCGCGCACGGGGCGGGGCGGGCGCTCCCCTGGCCCTCCACCTCCTGGCTGACCCTTGTTTTCCCTGTCAGGGGAGGGGGGAGGGGGAGGCAGAGGAGAAAGGGGGTGCGGGGAGGCAGAGGAGGAGGCGAACGCCAAACGAATGTAGACCCAAGAGTCAGCAACGATGATGGAAAAAACCCTCCCTCCGAGCTCCCTCATAGGCCCCTACAACGGTTCATGTCCAATTAAGGAGCGGCCTCTCTTTGGAAGACAACCATTTGAATACCCTGAAGCATGCCAAAACATTATTCCCGGAATTCCAACGCCACGGATCAACCTGACTGTTGCGTCTTGACAATCCTGAATCGTACCAGAACACCATTCTTGGGACTTCAACACAGCGAACCAACATCAATGTTGCACCCGCATAATCCAGAACCCTTTCAAAACACCATTTTTGACACGCGGATGATGGGAATCCGCGAAACTCTTGCATTGTTTAGACGAATGTGCGCCACGCTAAGGCGTGAACCACATTTTGGAAACGACCCACCCTCAATCCGTGAAACACTTGCAATTAACTATGTACAACGAATGTGTGCCGCGCTAAGGCGATAGCCACATTTGAAAACAGCCCGCCCTCAATCCGCGAAGCTCTTGCAAGTCTGAGAAATGAATGTGCGCCGCGCTGCGGCGAGAACCACATTTTGAAAACGGCCCGCCCTCAATCCGTGAAGCTCTCGTAATTTTTGAAAACGAATGCGCGCTGCGCTAAGGCGAGAGCCACATTCCGAACACGACCCGTCCTCAATCTGCGAAACTCTTGCCAATATTTAAAACGAATATGCGCCGCGCTACGGCGAGAGCCACATGTCGAAAACGGCCCACCCTCAATCCGTGAATCCCTAGCATTTTTTAACGAATGTGAGCCGCGCTGAAGCGAGAGAGGAGGCGGAGGAAGAGGAACTAGAGTTACGGATGGGGGTGGTGAAAGAGAGAAAGCATCGAGACAACACTATGAGTAGAGCAGCGGTCCTGTTCCATTCGCCAATATACTAACGCGCGCGCGCTGTGAGCCGGAATGGCGGCGGGTGCGCGCCCGCGCTCCTATTCGAGTCAGGGGGTGGCGGAGGAGGAGGAGGAGCATAAGACGGAGGAGGAGGAGGAGGAGGAGGAGGAGGAGGAGGAGGAGGAGGAGGAGGATGGGGAGCAGGAGGC
Source organism: Prorocentrum cordatum (assembly GCA_963575745.1). Taxonomy (NCBI): domain Eukaryota; class Dinophyceae; order Prorocentrales; family Prorocentraceae; genus Prorocentrum; species Prorocentrum cordatum. Next base: position 66,965 of record CAUYUJ010019883.1, on the reverse strand, counting down.
GGGGGCGGAGGAGGTAAGGAGGTAAGGATAATGATAATGCCGCTGCTGATGATGATGCTTCCGTGCCGTGGTCGAAGCGCTGCGGGTGCTGCGCCCGCGTGGCTGCAAGGGCCGCGATCGGGCACAGCGCCGAGTGGGTGGCGTACTGGTTGCGCACTGCTCCCACGTTGTATCGGTCCGTTTTCGAACCTTCGATGTGCAGGACGCACTCGTCCGCTCGGGCGAACTGGCCGGTGCGCTCGCCCCCGGACCTCGCCTCCACGTCCTCGCCGTGGACCACCCTCTCGAGGGACCAGGACTTGTCCGTCACCAGGTACTCCGACGCTCGCAGGAGGAAGAAGACAGCGACGAGGATCGCCGCGTAAAAAGTGGCGGCGTCGGCTGGGCTGAGGCCCGCGTCCTGGTGGATGTGCTGCTTCAGCCACGGCAACATCCGCGGGGTAACCGGCCTCTTGCGCCGGTTGCTGGGGCCTTGGAGCCTCTTCAGGCTGGCCAGGGTCGTCCACGGCCGCCCTCGATGCAGGCAGGAGCGGGTCGCTGTGCCCGACGATCAGGTGGGCGTACCTGATGGCGAATAGTTTCTGCTTCACCGTCCCCTCGGTGCGCGACAGCACCACCGCCAAAATGATCACGAAGTCAATCAGGGCGTCCTCCTCCCGGGTCCGCTCGGCCTGGTCCCCGCCCTGGAGCCACGGCTCGTTGCCCTGCGCGGCGCGGTGGGCGGTCCACTGCCGCCAGCCGCCCTCGTGCCCGCTGCGGGTGCCCTCGCTGATGATGATGATGATGATGATGATGATGATGATGATGATGATGATGATGATGATGATGATGCTGATGCTGATGCTGATGCTGATGCTGATGCTGATGCTGATGCTGATGCTGATGCTGATGCTGATGATGATGATGATGATGATGATGATGATGATGATGATGATGATGATGATGATGATGATGATGATGATGATGATGATGATGATGATGATGATGATGATGATGATGATGATGATGATGATGATCGGAGGAAGGTTGGTTCCTCGTCCTGCTGCTGCTGATGTTGCCCTTCTTCCTCTCCTTTTCCTCCTTCTCTTCGTTATCCTCCTTCTCCTCCTTCTCTTCCCACCCCTCCTCGTCATCCTCCTCATCCTCCTCCTCCGTTTCCTCCTCCTCCTCCTCCTTTTCCTCCTCCTCCTCTCCTCCTCCTCCTCCTCCTCCTCCTCCTCCTCCTCCTCCTCCTCCTCCTCCTCCTCCTCCTCCTCCCTCCTCCTCCGTCTCCCTCCCCCTCCCCCTCCCCCTCCTCCTCCTCTTCCCCGCCCCCGCCCCCTCCTTCAGCAGAACCGCCTAGGAAACGGGGGGGGCGGGCCATTGCGATCCCCGCGGCACCTGCGTACTCCATGCCCCGCGTGAGCCACTTGCACCGCGCTACGGGCTTGGTGGAGACCACCTGGTTGACCCGACCCCTTTCCAAAGGGCGAGGACGAGGGAGGGGGAGACAGTCCTCCTCATCATTCCCCTCGTCCCGTTCCTTTTCCTCCTCCTCCTCCTCCTCCTGCTGCTCATCCTTGCCCAACCTGCTCCCCAGAGGGCGATGCCGAGGGGAGAGGAGCGGGGAAAGGAGGAGGAGGAGGAGGAGGAGGAGGAGGAGGAGGAGAGAGAGAGAGAGAGAAGACGCAAGTTTGGAGCAGAGAGGATAAGTGGCCCCAACTCCCCCCACACCTTGCCACGCGAACCCCCCACGTCCGCCAAGAGCCTCCCAGAATCTCACAGGGAGGGTTTCAAGCATGATCTATCGCGCCCCCAGACCCACCCACGTGCTTGGACCACGATCGCACTACACAACAAAATTTCCGGGCGAAGGACCCAACCATATGCAGTTGTGAGTAACGCGTTGTGCGTGCCGCTGTCGGTGGAGCTCCCTATAGGGCCACGAATGGGTGGGGGAGACGCATGCGGGCGGTGCCACTGGGGCCTTCGGTGAGGCTCCCTATGAGCCACGACGGGCGGTGCCCTTCGCTGGAGCTCCCGATGAGGCCATGAAGCGCTGCACTGGTTGGGGGAGACGCACGCGGGCCGTGCCACTGGGGTCTGTCTGTGGAGCTCCCTACGAGGCCACGAAACGCTGTACTGGGTAGTGACCGACGCATGCGGGCGGTGCCAGTGGGGCTTCGGTGGTGCTCTCTACGGGGCCACGAAGCGCTGTGTAATGGGTGGGGGGACGCATGCGGGCGGTGCCAGTGGGGCCTTCAGTGGAACTCCCGATGGGCCCACGAAGCGCTGCACTGGGTGCGGGGTCGCATGCGGGCGGACCACTGGAGCTCCCGATGGGGCCACGAAGCGCTGTACTGGGTAGGGGGGATACATGCAGGTGGTGCCACTGGGGCTTGGCGGAGCTCCCAATCAATGGAGTCGCGAAATCGAATACTGGGTGGTGGTTGACGCATGCGGGCGGTCCCACCGGGACCTTCGGTGGAGCCCCCTATAGGGCCACGAAACGCTGTACTGGACAGGTGAAGCGCAGGGAGGAAGGGCTGTGCTGGGTGGTGGTTGACGCATGGGGGCGGTCCCACTGGGACCTTCGGTGGAGCTCCCTATCGGGCCACGAAACGCTGTACTGGGTGGGTGAAGCGCAGGGAGGAAGGGCTGTGCTGGGTGGTGGTTGACGCATGGGGGCGGTCCCACTGGGACCTTCGGTGGAGCTCCCTATGGGGCCACAAAGCGCTGTACTGGACAGGTGAAACGTAAGGAAGAAAGGATGTGCTGGGTGGTGGTTGACGCTCGCGGGCGGCCCCACCGGGACCTTCGATGGAGCTCCCTATGGGACCACGAAGCGCTGTACTGGGTGGGTGAAACGCAGGGAGGAAAGGCTGTGCTGGGTGGTGGCTGACGCATGCGGGCAGTGCCACTGGGGCCTTCGGTGAAGCCCTCTATGGGGCCACGAAGCGCTGTGATGGGTGGTGGCTGACGCATGCGGGCGGTGAAACTGGGGCCTTCGGTGGAGCTCCCGATGGGGCCACGAAGCGCTGTAATGGGTGGGTGAATCGCATGGAGGAAGGACTGTGCTGGTTGGTGGTTGCCCCACCACGAAACGCTGCATTGGGTGGGTGAATCGCAGGGAGGAAGGGCTGTGCTGGGCGGTGGTTGACGCATGCGGGCGGTCCCACTGGGACCTTCGGTGGAGCTCCCTATGGGGCAACGAAACGCTGTACTGGGCAGGTGAAGCGCAGGAAGGAAGGGCTGTGCTGGGTGGTGGCTGACGCATGGGGGCGGTCCCATCCGGACCTTCGATGGAGCTCCCTATGGGGCCACGAAACGCTGTACTGGGTGGGCGAAACTCAAGGAAGAAGGGCTATGCCGGGTGGTGGTTGGCGCAAGCGGGCGGCCCCACTGGGACCTTCGGTGGAACTCCCTATGGGGCAACGAAACTCTGTACTGGGTGGGCGAAACGCAAGGAGGAAGGGCTGTGCTGGGTGGTGGTTGACGCACGAGGGCGGTCCCACTGGGACCTTCGGTGGAGCTCCCTATGGGGCCACGAAACGCTGTACTGGATGGGTGAAACGCAAGGAGGAAGGGCTGTGCCGGGTGGTGGTTGACGCATGGGGGCGGTCCCATTGGGACCTTCGGTGGGGCTCCCTATGGGGTCACGAAGCGCTGTACTGGGTGTGTGAAACGCAAAGAGGAAGGGTTGTGCTGGGTGGTGGTTGACGCATGCGGGCGGTCCCACTGGGACCTTCGGTGGAGCTCCCGATGGGGCCACGAAGCGCTGTACTGGGTGGGCGAAACGCGCGGAAGAAGGGCTGTGTTGGGCGGTGGTTGACGCATGAGGGCGGGCCCACTGGGACCTTCGGTGGAGCTCCCTATGGGGCCACGAAGCGCTGTACTGGGTGGGTGAAGCGGAGGGGGGAGGGAGGAAGGGGGAGGGGGAGGAGGGAGGGGGGGCACCGGGAGGAGGAAGGAACGCGGGGCGCTGTCTCTTCAAACCGAGGACCCAACATCACAGGATAGTTGGGAACAGTATCAGTTGTTGGTGTTTAGTTGCTCCTGTCCCTGTGCACCCTGCACGTTGGTCCATGATATGTACCCTCGGCCCTCTACTCTCTACGCGCCACTTACTGTATTAGATGAACAATCTCTATGTGTATATAAACACCTGTTTAAAGCACTGTGTATATATCCATTGTGCTTCTCTATACATATCTCTATAATCTATACAGATACATAAAGACGTACACACAAATATGTGTGCGTTTGCGTGCGTGCTTGTGTGCGTATGTGAGTGAGCGCGTGTGCGCGTGTGCGCGTGTGTGCGTTTGTGTGTGTGTGTCTGTGTGTCTGTGTGTGCGTATGTGCATGTGTGCGTGTGCGCGTGTGCGTGTGTGCACGTGTACGTGTGTGCGTGTCTGTGCGTGTCTGTGCGTTTGTCTGTGTGTCTGTGTGTCTGTGCGTGTCTGTACGTGTCTGCACGTGTCTGTGCTTGTCTGTGTGTGTCTGTGCGTGTCTGTGCGTGTCTGCGCGTCTGTGCGTGCCTGTATGTGTCTGTGCATGTCTGCGTGTGTGCGTGTGTGTCTGTATCCGTATCCGTGTGTGTCTGTGTGTGTCTGTCTATGTATGTCTGTGCGTCTGTGTGTGTGTCTGTGTGTCTATGTGTGTGCCTATGTGTGTGTGTGTGTCTGGATGTGTCTGTGTGTGGGTGCCTGTGTGTCTGTGTGTGTGTTTGTGCCTGCGTGCATGTCTGTGCGTGTCCGTGTGCGTCAGAGTGTGTCTGTGTGTGTCTGCGTGCATCGGCGTGTGTCTGTGTGTGTCTGTGTGTCTATGTGTGGCTGTGTGTGTGGCTGTGTGTGTGGCTGTGTGTGTGTGGCTGTGTGTGTGTGTGTGTCTGTGCGTATCTGTATGTGTCTGTGTGTGTGTCTGTGTGTCTGTGTGTGTGTGTGTCTGTGTGTCTGTGTGTCTGTGTGTCTGTGTGTGTCTGTGTGTCTGTGCGTGCCTGTGTGCCTATGTGTGCCTGTGTGTGTCTGTGGGTGTCCGTGTGCCTGTGTGTGTCTCTGTGTGTCTCTGTGTGTGTCTGTGTGTGTCTGTGAATGTGTCTGTGTGCCTGTGTGCCTGCGTGTGTGGCTGTGTGTGTGGCTGTGTGTGTGGCTGTGTGTGTGGCTGTGTGTGTGTGTCTGTGTGCGTGTCTGTGCGTGTCTGTCTCTGTGTCTGTCTCTGTGTGCATGCCTCAGTGTGTCTGTCTGTGTGTCTGTCTGCCTGTCTGTGCGGCTGTGTGTCTGTGTGTCTGTGTGTGTGTGCCACCGTGCCGCGAGGCACGAGTTGGAGGTACCTCATGTCCCTTCTGCCCTCCGTTCTCAGCCCTGTGTGAACGAAAATTGAAAAGGGCCCAGGCCCACATTTTCAAAATTTCACAAGGCATGCCGCGTGACTCCCAGGGCTTGGCGCGTGCTGTCGCGTGACTTGTTCGGAGCAAGGAGGGCCTTAACGCTAGCCCACAAGTCTCCAAGAGTCCCCGAATGCGGTGGGCCCCGAGTCGCACAAAGATCGCTCCAAGACGCCGAAGATGGCCTCCAGACGGCCCAAAGGGCTCGCAAGACGTCCCATAAGGGCTCCAAGAGCTCTTCCAAGAGGGCCCCAGGAGGCCCAAATCGGTGATTCCCCGTTGGTGTTCCAAGGCATTTATTGCATGTTCGGACTTCCAACGTTCCAGGAAGGCCCAAGGGGCCCCCAATATCGCCCCAGGATGGCCTCAGAGGGCCCCAAGAGAGCCCAAGAGGCCCCGAATACAAGCCAAGAAGGCCCCACAAAGGCCACAAGAGAGGCTCCAAAGGGGGAACACGAAACGACATTTTGATTTATTCCGAATCAAGAAAACTTCCGAGACCGTCAGCAGGCCCCCGAGAAGCCCCCCAGAAACTCGAGGAGGTCTCCAATCGGCCTAAATCAAGCCCCAAGAGGCCTCGAAAAGGCCCCAAAGGCACATCGATACAGCCTCCAAGAAGCTTCCGAGAGAGGCCTCCCAAGAGATTCCCAGACATCCAAGAGGCCTCTGACCTGCAACCAAGGCACGGTGGCGGGATGGGCTGAAGGCCTCCCTTCTCCCTCCCTCGTTCTCTCTCTCTCTGTCGTTTTTTGTTTGTGCTCTCTCTCTCTCTCTCTCTCTTTTCCTCTCTCTCTCTCTCGCTCTCTCTCTCTCTCTCTACATATATAAATGTATATCTATGTATGTGTATACATGTATATACATATACACATACATATATATATATATATATATATATATATATATGTGTGTGTCCTGTTTCTCTGTGTATATATATATATATATATGTGTTGATGCATGCCGGTAAACATGTGTGCGTATGTGTATACCAAGAAAACTCCAAAAGAGGCCCGAGAGGCCCCCAAGACGGCCCCAAGAGCGTCCAAGAGCGCCCTAAGAGGGCCCCGAAGAAACGATTTCTAGGGGCCCGGAGTGGGGGCGCACATTTAAGATCCCCCCGCCTTTGATCGATGCCATCAAACATGGCCCCACGAAGCGCTCCACAGCTCCCATAAGGACCCCAAGAGAGCCCCAGGAGGGCCCCCAGACGCCCCCCCAAAAAAACCCAGAGGACACCAAGACCCCTCAAAGAGTCCCAAGAGGGCCCCAAGAAACCCAAACAAACCCCAAGAGAACCCCATGACCCCCCCAAAAAAAACCCTAAGAGGGTTCCAAGATAACCTCAAATTAAGTTCCTTTTTTTTTAAATCGATGTCATCCAAGATGACCCCGAGGGGCGCCCAGGAGGCACCAAGATGGCCCCAAGATGCCCCCAAGATGCCCCCAAGAGGCGAGGCCCCTAAGAGGCCCTCAAGAGGACCCCAAGCGGCCCCAAGAGGCCCATGGACCGCCAAGGGAGCCCAAAGACGCCCCAAGAGGCCTCAAATAATCGCTTACGAGATATCCCAAAAGACTCCGAAAGGCGTCAAAGAGGCCCCTGCCCTTTTGCGCGCCCTCCTCCTCCTTCTCCTCCTCCTCCTCATCCTATTCATCATCCTTCTCCCTCTTTCCTCATCCATCCATCCGTCCATCCATCCTCCTCCTTCTCCTCCTTCTTTGAACGGTTCGGCTGTCCCCCTCTTTGCTCCTACACTTCCCTGATCACCTCAACTTGCCTCGGCGTCGTTTCTGGATGGGCCAATGAGATTGTTTTGGACCGCGACCGCGAGCGGGCACCCGCGCGGCGTCGAAAGGTCAAGCGAAGTGCGAAGACGTGCAAGTGCAAGGCAGCGGAAAATGTGCAGGGTCACTACGCAGAGGCTGCGCAAGAGCGACGAAAACGAGGCGAAGCGGGAGAGAGCGACACACCAGTGGGGATGTTTTTTGGTCAGCGGCGTCGTGAAGCGGGTCAAAACCAAAGCCTAGCCGGGCCACGACTAGGCAGCAGAAAAGCGAAAAGCGGAAAAGCAAGACAGGCGCAGAGAGGGGCAAGCGAGGCGAGCGCGCGGGCAACCACTCAGAAGTGCACCAAGAGCGGAACTCCCAACCCGGTGGCGTGGAAACCCCGGTGGCGACCATCAAGTAGGTGCAGCCAAAATGGCGCGGCGGCGCGACCATGAACACGCAGAGGTCGATCACCCGTTGTGAGTCGGCATAGGGCCCGACGAAAACGACCAGGTCCGACAGACACTTCAGGGAGACATCCGTGCCGTAGGTAGCAACAGCATCGTGTCGGCGCCGGAATGAAGAGGGGGCAGCCTCGTCACAGACAGGACTGCAAACGGCAGATCCTCTGGTATGTACACCCGATGGCCCAGGGATAAAGCGAAGTCCATGAAGGAAAAAGCAGCCGACGGGCGCCCTGAGCCACACATGCCGAACTCCACCGAAGAGGACGGCACCGTAGCAAGTCCCCACGGAACGCCGGTGGGGATACTTTTGCTGGCGGCTCCTTGGCGAAGGTCAAGAAGCGGGGTATCGAACGGGGCGCGAAACGAAGATAATTGGCCGAAGAGGCGCATGCACATGCAAGCGACAAAATGACCCAAACTAAACGCCGAAGTCCGGCGCGGACATCCCGGCGGGTGGGGACGCCAGTCGCCGTTTCGGCGCCATGCTCCAGCCGAGCCACAAACGGGGGCAAGAGAAGGGAGACGAGGAGGCAGAATGGGGGGAGAGGGCGAGCGCGAGCGACTGACCCAGTCTCCCTGCAGCACCCCGGGTGAACGATGGTGCGGCACAGGCCTGACACGTCAAGGCTCACTGGAGCTAAAGTGTGGCTGAACCGCGTCAGAGCGCCGACCAGTAGAGAAGGACCACTGGTGTGCGCGCGCGAGGCTTAGCCACCTCCCGCCGGTAGCCAATACGAGCACATCGCCTCCGACTCACGCAATTCGGGGGCACAACGATGCAAGGTACTGACGAAGGCTGGTAGCCGGGGCTGCTCTGAAGAGAGCGACCACGAACTGCAGAAGGCTGAACCACTCAATGCAGGGCCGCTCACTTGACGGAGCCAAACACCGGGTGTCACCGAGTGTATGGCTGTCAGCTGCACCCAACCACACCTGCCACGCTGCCCGTGCGGAAGCCAATACCCCGACGCCGGTGGCGTGACGATGGCAGGCGGCTGCCGAGCTGCTGGGCCGTACCGCTCGCGGGGGCGTGCTGATAGCGGGCCAAGACAGAACCATGGCCGGGTCGGCGACGGACCAGGGCGGGCCATAAGCATGAGGGGGGCGCAGCCAAAAGCCGCTGAGCACTAGTGTCAATGAGGGGAATCGGGGCACCGTCCCATAAAAGACCATTGGTGTGCTGCACGCGGCTGACAGCCACCAGCTGGTAGCCGGTTCACATGCATCGTATCCGACTCACACAGTTCGGGGGCACAACGATGCAATGTCCTGGCGAGGGCTGGGGCTGAGGCTGCGCCGAGAAGGGCGAAACGAACATGGACCGCGGAGGGGCCGGTGGGGATACGCGAAGCGTTAAGAATTGTCAAGCCTCTTGGGTCTCTTGGGGCCTTTTGATGCTCCCTTTTTTTTTTCTTCGACATGCATCCTTCCGATGGTTAGGGCGCATCCAGTCACCAGCAGCCCCCATCTGGGGAAGTCCAGTTTTCCAGGTCGGCCCCCGTGGCCCCTGCAGGGAGAACGGCGCTGCTCGAATGAAGGCTCCACGGGGGGAGGAACAGAAGGTTGAAGAGGAGATGACGACTGCTTCGCAAAAACATGTTATAAATGGGGACCAGTGTGGTCTCTTAAACACGAAGCTGAGTAGACCTGACTTCGCGCACGTGACTTCATTCAACAGTTATCTATTGCAACTGAAGTGTGCAACACAAGACGTGGGAAGTACGGCAGCTCAGCTGAGCTGTCCTGCGAGGTACATGACAACAACCTGTCGAAGGGCCAAACCATATGCAGTTGTGAATATCACCGTCTGTTCAAAACGGGGACCCAGCACCGCAGGATGGCTGGGAACTAAACTGAATTGCATCAAGAATCATGGTACGTGTACATCAACTGCACGTGAGCCAATCGTTCGAACTGGCTACAATGTGCGGGGCCTGTCAGCGGCCACGGCGAGGCAGAAATGTCCCGGAACTCACCGCCCGCTCGAACGACCACAGGCGCCAAAGAGAAGCGAATGCAACTCACGGCGAGAATTTGCCGATCTTCGCATTGTCCTGCAGGTGAACTCCCGTCAGGTTCCTAGCAGAAGCACCGCCTGCACCACCCAGAGGCGGATGCCAAGAACCTCGCAGCGCAACAATCCCCCACAACGTGAGACAAAGAACAGGAATCAAAATTGGGGACCCACACTGTCTCCCTGCCCAGGTCTCCACCGCGTCAAGGCAGCATGCAGTTGCCAATAATCTCAGCTCCCCTTTCCAAGCCCTCCTCTGTATTCCTTCCCGCTGTGTCACTCCGTGTTCTGGGCCAACTGGCAAGCCTCCCTGGCCGTCTTGAGGTCGTCTTGGGGTCCTACCTCGTCGGAGGCATCTGGGCCAACTGGGCACCCTTTGCAGACCGTCTTTGGGCCAGCTGGGCATCTGGGCTTGGGCAGCTGGCACGGGAGCACACCCGCGCGCATGCCAGGAGACGGCTCGGCCGCGTGCCAGCCTGGCGCAAAGGAGGCGCCCAGCCGATCGCGCACCATCTGGACTCACTGCTCGCTCGAGCATCGCACCACGTGTAGGTGGGGCACGTCCCCCTACAGGCGGGCCTGTGAGCAAACATTAAAAAACACACAATCATTTTTTGCAAGAAAAAACTATTTTCAAGATTCCCCCTGTAGAGGGACAGGCCAGACTTAATACTACGTGCTCCCAAACTCCAAACGCTGCTTTGAGGAACGAATCATGAGTGCGCCGTGGTCCGGACGCCTCTTCTTCGAATCCCGCAGCAGTGTGCGGCATGGGCGGTCGCGAGTGCACCCGTTGCACGCTACACCTGCTTGCGACTGACAACTGTTGCTGGTAACGTGGCGTCCGTTCAACCAGGAAATGTCAGCGCAAAAAACTTCACATTGCCTTCTTCCAACAACTTCCCATCGGACAGCTTGCAACCCGGGACTGTGGGCCAGCCGGCTGCCTTGACTCGCTCGGTCACCAATACCTCGCCAACTTCTGCGATGTCCTCTGCCAGCTTGAAGCTACAATCGAAAGCGCTGCCAAAAATGTCGTGCCCTGAGCAATGAACCTGTCCGACGTCAACTCCGAAACCCATCCGTATCTGAAAATCCTTTTCGCGGGTGACGTTGTATTCGCGCACCTGTCCCACGACTGCGTGGATACATGCGATGGCGTCATCAACACCTGTAAATACTGCGATGATATTGTCTCCTTCATATTTGATCTTCCATCCACCATGGTTCTGAAGAGCTGGTAGTATGATGGCTCGCGCCTTGAAAACAAGCCTGAGAAAATGCAGAATCCCATACTGCTTGCTGAGACGGGTGAAACCGCTCATATCTGTGGTCATGATGACAAGCTCTGACATGACCAGGTCTGAGGAACCAGTGCCGCGGAGAAACTCTTCGACTTCTGCTTTTGCTGGCATTGCAACAGCGTCCCCATCCTCGATACTAATCTTGGCTGCGACCTGGCAATAATCTAGGGAGACCCCTGATATCTCTGTCTGCTTCGGCTCCAAGACAAGACTGCTCATCAAGCTCTGCAGGCGGGCATCCTCTGCATTCTGGGCGGAGGACGCCGAGACCATGATCTCGCCCGGCAGTGCGAGATCCTCCCCGATCTTCGACGCCACGTTTACGGGGGTGCCATAACAATCCTCTTCAATCAGGAGAATGCTTCCGTGGTGGATTCCGGCTTTCAGGGTTGCTGCCTTCGGGAGAGCCCCCCGATTCCTTCCATTGCGTCTGGACGCCCTGCAGCAAGGCGAGCAGCCGACAGACCCGCTGCCTTGCGCACCATCTGAGAGGAAGTCGCCGACCCAGGTGTGGAACGAGACCAACAGTTTCCTCATTAGGAAAGCCGCCTCGAGAGCTTCCCCTGCGCTTTTTGCGAAAACGAAGAAACGGCTGCCGTCTGATTTGACGAGGCGAACGTTGTCATCCCAAACGCGGAGAGCAAACAGAGCTCTCAGATACTCCAGGACCTGCAATTTCCGATCGGTGTCAGGCTCATCGAAATCAACAGTCGCTATCATCGACGCTCCCTGTTGCTGCAACCTCTCAAACAACTTGTCCTGCTCTGCCTGGTCTCCTTCAACTGCCTGCAACCGTCTGAACAAAGCCTCCGTGTCGACCTTGTCCGATACCGAGATATCGTCCACGTCCGGCACCTCAGGCTCATGGCGACGAGGCGAAAGCAGATTCTCGATACTCCCAGCCCCAGGGATGGAACACTGCTGGCCCATGGTCACGGGGCGAGGGACGAAAAGAGAAACTGCAACGCGAAACTTCGCACCTACGCACCTTGAGCCAAAATAGCTACGGAGGGGCCTTTTGAGGCTCCCTTTGGGACCTTCTAAGGGCTCTTAGGGCCTCTTGGGGGCGTCTTTGGGGCCTCTTGGTGGCCTCGGGCGTCACCTTGGGGTAGAGAGCTCGAAACGTCAGCTAAGATTTCCTTCCTAGGGCCCCTCTTGTGACCTCCTGAGTGCCTCTTGGAGGCGTCTTGTGCGTGTGTGCGTGTGTGTTGGCAGCCTCGAGCATCATCTTCGGGCGGAGGGATCGAAGTGTGAGCTCGGATTCCCTCTCGTGGGCCCCTCTTGAGGCCCTCTAGGGTCCCGCTCCGGCTGTCGAGAGCGCATCTTGAGGTATGTGAGACCCTCTTGGGCATCTTGGGGTTCGCTTTGGAGATCCTTGGGCCGTCCTGGGGCGGTCCAGGGGGCCTCTTGGGCCGATTTGGTCGCTGTGAAGACTCGTGAAGCGAATATGCTAGAAATAACGTTGTCCTTAAGGACATAGGACGACGCTTGCATCTTGGAGCTCTCTCGGGGGTCCTCTTGGAGCGCTGTTGCGGGGGCTTCGAGGCCTCTGGGGCCCTTCGAGACGCCATGTGAGCCGTCGTAAACTCGTGGAGGTCGTCCTGGGGACGACTTGGGGCCCTCTTGAGCAGCCGTGACGGCGGCCTGAGCACTCTGGAGGCTGATCTTACGCCTCCCGCGGATAGGCCAGGCCCGCAGCGTTCACGTTTGTGGTCGAGGTCGTGGTCCCAGGGGCCCCCGGGCGCGACCCTCCGCTATGTCTTGTGCAAAATATGTATCCCTCCATCCATCCATCCATCCATACATACACACATGCATATATATATATAGACAGTCATATAAAGATGCATGCATTTATGCATACATACATACACACATGCATACAGACAGAGAGACAGACAGACAGACAGACAGACAGGCAGACAGACATAAACACATACATGCATACACGCATGCATACACACATACACACGTACATACCTACGTGCATATATACGAACCTACCTACCTACCTACCTATATCCATACTTATTTGCATGCAGACATGCATACATACACGCACACAAACACACATGTACACACATGTACATACATACACATACATACATGCATATCATAACACGTATGCAGACATGCATACATAGATAGCAGTGCATGCATGCATACAGACATACGTACACACATACACACAAACAAACAAACATACATGCAGACAGACCGACAGACAGGCCGACAGACATACATGCATACATATACACATGCATACATGCATACAAACATACAGTGCATACATACCTAAATATGTGCATGCATACATGCACGCATGCATCCATACAAAAACACATGCCTGCATGCATGCATACATACATAAACCCATCCATACACACATACCTACCTACCGGCCTGCCTACGTACATGCATACATATATACATATATTACGAATAACTAGGGAGAGAAAGAGAGAGAGAGAGAGATTGAGAGAGAGAGAGAGAACCTTAGAACCATCGCTCGCGCTCAAGTTCTAGCTAAATTGGGCGCCAGACCAGAATTTGCAAGGTCTCGACAGCGGCTTGGGGTCATCCTGGGACCATTACAGACCCTCTATGACTGTAGTCTTTCCTCTTCCAGGCGCCCGAAATAGCTGCATCAGAAGAACCGTTGAAGATCCCAAAGGTCGTAGATTAAACAATGAATGCCAGAAGAACTGAACTGTACTGAAAGCCTGGCGCTGGCCACAAGGCGTGCGCAATAAATGAAACGACCGCGAAAACGGATGCCTTCAGCAAGCTGCCTACGTCTTCACCGCCGACTCCCACTTGCGAGCTGCACCGCCCTTTCGGCGGAAGTGGTCAGCAAATCGCTCATGGGAACCAGCTACACACTCGCAGCTCTCCAGCACGACTGGCCCCCCAAGATTGCCTGGGGCGGCCTCCTCTTCTTTTCCCAAGAAAGCGCTGGAACGCCAAACGCCTGGCTCAACACCGAATTTCGGGCTGGATCCTCGTCCCGCTTCCTGGCAAACTGACTCATATACAACACTTGACTACGCGCAAACACATAGCTCGTTTGCGTCGATGGGCAATTCAGCAGACCTGTGCGGTTCGAAACCAGACTAATGTATAATGTACGACGGAGTGGCTCTGCAGCAACGTCGGAGACACTTACTATCATAACGGTCGGGCGGTTTCTGCTCGGCTTGGTTGAAGCAAGCAGTAAACAAGACATAGGTGAGCTAGGAAACAACGCACACGTTTTCTGCATCCTACTCAGCCCAGAACGGAATTCGACCAAATGTTTGCGACCACCTTGAAATCACTTCTCGCCACCCTTTATCCGACTCAGTTCCGCGCCTGTGCGCCCGTCCGCAGCAAGCGACGTCCCAAGATAAAACAAAGACTGATTGGCTACATTCAAGTATGTGATTGGCGCACCCTTGTGACCTCTTGGAAAGGAAGAGGCGAGGAGACAAATGGAAAAACAGGAGGCGGAAGGAAGATAATCAATACGCAAGAATTGGGAATACTAATGCGGGGAGTGGGAAAGGAGGAAATACGAGAGGAAAAGGGTTCGCCCTATTTTCCCCTGCACAACAGAGGGCTCAGCAAGCTGACGCGCCCGTGCACGAGTAGAATACCGAACAACCTCGATGGATAATTCCCGCGACTGAACCATTAGCAACCCAGCCTGCCAGCCTAGCACGCCCAGGCGCGAGAGGCAAACCGACTGACACGCCGAAAAATCTCCAGTGCCAAAAACACATAGACGAGGCAATAACCATATCAGACAGGAGGGCGGACGGGGAAGGATCAAGAAAGACTGGGCTCATGAGTATAAGATGCTCAGTCGTTCGCAAGCGGAACCCACCTGCAAGCTGACACGCCTGCGCGCGAGTAGCATACCGAACGGCCAACTCCAATCGGTAACCCAGCCTGCGCGCCCAATTGCGAGTGGCAAACCGACTGACGCGCCGAAGAAATCTCCGCTGCCGAAGAACAATATACTGTGAACGGACGTTGACAACCGAAAAGTCGAACCTATCGCAAGATCCGTAAGTAGAGGATGAGACGAAGGAGAGAAAGCGCACGTTCCCCTCACGGCCCAATGATGATCGGTGTCAATGTCCAATCCGATACCTGAGCCGAAACGATAGCAGGATACATGCATAATAGGGGGAAAAGACCCGTCTTCACGCACACACCCCGCCCCGAGTCCCGCCCACTCCACGTCAGCCTCGGCCCGACGGGAGACGAAGGTGGGACTCGGGATCAGAGGTGCGAAGACCACCCAACTCCCTCTTCCATCCCCTGCAGCCCCCAAACGGGGCTCCTCTCGGCTAGGAGAAAGAAATGCAACATACAGAAAAAAACCCTGCGCCTTGAGCGCCGACGTGGCGCCAGAGACGCAAGTGTTTCCACCGGATTCAAATCCAAGATGCGCCAACTGCGCATCGGAAGCGGGACGTGCCAAACAGCTTCCGGCAAGCCCCGAGACCGCAAAGCAGCCTTCATTTCTTCCCCAAGGGCCGCTTCGGGCCCCCCACGGTGCCAACCCCCAAAAAGTTTTAAGGCACGCGTGGGAAAGAAGGGGGTGCCCCTGTCGCCGCTCTGTGGGACTAACCCAAAGGCCTCTTGGCACATCCCACCCGAATCATTCAAATATGTCGACATGCGCCAGGCGCCTATATTCAACATCAAGAACGTTGATGACATATGTGGGTGCGTATCAACCCGATACATTCAATCAGATGCATGTGACCCAAACTGTAAGTACAACTGATCCGAATCTGAAGTGGATAACCGATCGTTCGCTGCTTCCCAATTCTCACACGTCAAAACTTGTCTTGCAGCAACCGAGTGCCCACGGGAAAAGTTATAGCACAACCATCATCAACATTGCGCAAAAGTCTTTCGTAGCAAATGAGCGCCCACAAATCAAAATGGTGGTGGGCAAACACAGGGTTGCCAAAGCGTGAGTCATGGAACGCATGCTTCGCGTGCATCGAGCCATCGGGCATCGAACTCCCATGACAACTGCAACTGAATAAAAAAACAAGGAGTGCCCGCGACTCCGCTGCAATGAAATATCGGCACTTGTGCCTGGTGACCTGCCCCGGCGCTTTTACGCCAACAAATTAGTGCGCAGAGTCACGGGGCTTGCGCCCGACGCAAGGATATTTTGAAATGTGTCCGATCGCAAGGACATTGCGATCATTCAAATGTCGCTTTCATCTTCACTATGTAGAATGTAAGGTTCTCATCCAATCGCCGCGGGTGATTGGCGCTGAAATGCGCGTGAGTCGTAAAACTCAAGTCCCAAGTGCGATTTCCATGGCGGTCGAAGTCTCCGATGGTAGGCGTAGCCGTGTCGTTGATCCATATGCGCGCACGGCCATCTTCACCCGCGTAGATCAATCGCTTGACGTGGCGCGACCAGCGCCTGCAAGTGCCGTCGCGGCCTGTTCGAGGCGATAGCGCCACCGCGCGACGGGGTTCATCCTGCGGGCGCCGCTCCTGGACCGCTTGACAGACATCTGCCGCGAGCTTCTCGGCCTGCGCGGGGGCGCGGTCGGCCCCCGCGCGGCCGCCGCTGCAGGCGCTGCAGCCGACGCGCGCCCGCCGCCCCAGTCGCCGCCGCCAGGGCAGGATTGCCAGAAGAAGCCGCGCCCGAAGAGGAGGCGGCACCCATGGCAGGCCCACGGCGGCGCGGGGGTGGAGGCGCGGATAAAGAGGCGCGAGGGCAGGGGTGAATGTCGGGAGCGGCCCCCCTGCCGGAGGCATTGCCCCCTTTCGCCCCCTTAGCGCGGTCGCTCTCCCCTTGGCTGCTTCGCCACCAACTGCTGCGAGGCCACGCGCTCGCGACCGGGCCCCTCATCTTCCGGAGCGAAGATGGCCAGGGGGCCTCGTGTCAGGCGCCGACGGCAAGGGGCGCCCCCGGGGCTGGCGGCGCATGTCTTCGAGGGCGCGCGGGAGCAGGCCGCGACTGACGCGGTCTTCAGTGACCTGTCAAAAGAAGACTGGACATTCTTCGTGGCGCTGGGCGACGTCGCGGCAAGGATGGCACAGCGCAGCGGCGTCGTCACCGGCGCCGCCACCGAAACGGCACTCTGCCGCCGATGGCCGCCCGTCGTCGTTCCACTTTGCGTGTCTCAGCGCCGCCTCGTGCACCGAGCGCTGAAGATGGCCCCTGTCGGCGGCCTCGTCGGATCTCGTTCCTGCGAGCCTCGCCTCAGCGTCTGAACGCAAAAGCTTCGCCGCGGCAGTTTCGTTGAGGTTCTCGTGGGCCCAACTGTTGACGTCGGCAATGAAATTGACTTCGCCCGCGCCGGCGCCGCCGAAGGAAAGAGACTTCGCGCGCGGCTGGCAACCGGCACCCCGCCCTGAACTGGCCGGAAGGCCCCGCTGGCATCGGGGCCTCTCCTCCCGCGCGCGAGGGGCTCCGTTCAGAGCGAGGGGGCATGTCTGACTGCGGGCGCCACCTCTGGCGCCAGCGAGATGGCGAGCAAGACCACGGAGGGCCTGATCGGGGATCGCGTGAGAGCTTTTGGCGTCGAGATCAATGGAAAGGTAAGCACGCCCTTTCTCGGTCAACCGATCTGCGGGCTCACCGATCGGATCGTCCTCGCGCGAGCAGCGAGCTGAGGCCGTGCTAGAATGCTCGCCCAAGATGCGCCTGGCCCTCTCAATAAGTGTGGCCTCCACGTCTCGGTGCCGTCTGGCAGATCAGCCTGACCTGCGCGGAGTGCCTCCAAATGTCGCTCCTGGGTAGGGGCGGATGCAGAAGCGAGACTACCTGGGTCAGGCCTGGGACCTTGGGACACAGCCTGTTCGAGCGCATCGGGGTCGGCGTTGCCGCGCGGGCATTATGCGGGCGGGCTTGTTGGCATGAGATGCAGCGATAGACGTGCCTGGCAACTGCCATTTCTACTGCGGGGCCTGCGCGGGACTCGCGTCCAGCCGATCCGCCCACAGAGGGAACGCTGAGTCAAGGCATCCCTGAAACGACGGGTCGGCATCAACAGACGGTGCCCACGACTCTCGCAGCGCTATCAGGCCAGGATGGCTGCGATGGATATCCATCGCGTCCGTGTCGGCCAGCTGGCGCTGCGCGGTGGTCAGCAGTATGGCGTAAAAGTCACTGATCCCCTGGAAGATGCCGACCGTGCTGCGCTGGTACTCACCGATGTCCATGCGTATCATCAGTATATGCATGGAACTGCCGGTGCTACAAACCTCAGTCAGACCGATGGCCCATAGGTTGTTGTTATCGCATTGCATTGTGTGATATGGCGTGTCCATGCTGAATCGAAACTTAAACTCAACCTGGGAAGTCGAGACTGTCGGAGCGTCTGCGGCGACTGTGATTTTGGTATGTTGGCAAACCGTACACTATACCGTTTCGAGCAATTGCTGGGATCTCCATGTGGCTGCTCCTGACGCATCAGCCTTCTGTGGGACGTCATCAATACCAGGGGTCCAGCATGTCCCTCGGGGTATCGATGGTATTGAGTTTTGCGTTCGTGTTCTCGCCCGCGCTGGCGGCCTGAATGCCGTCGTGCTCCTGCTGCGTGGGGTCTGGGCCGCCCTGTGCAAATGTTTCCACCGCCACTTCGATTGCCGAGTCGGTGGCGGGGCTCCAAGCATCACCCCCGTCATCCCTCACATCATAATCCATCACCGCTGCGAAGATTTCGTCGGGGACTTCCGTGCGGAGAGGGCGTGCAAACTTGACGCCCCGCCGTGGGGCCCTCTGGTCATCGTGCCAAATTTTGACCCAGCGCGCGCCGCACCATATATATATATATATATATATATATATATATATATGCGGCAACGCGGCTGCGGTAGTGGCCCGAGTCGACGACGGGGCCGAACAGCGTGTGCCGTTCACTGATTTTCCAGCTCGCTTCGCCTCCCTATGTGGGCGCGCGTCGTAGAGTCTGCAATTAATACCACCCACGAGTTTTGCGTAGATGAAGTCGTCATCCGCGATGCCGTTGCACCGCGGCCCACGATTCCGGCAATCATCCTGCAACGCCTGCGCCGCTGGTCGATGCAGTTCTTTGCATCGAAGGGCGCCGTTCAACCAAGAGCTCTCTCCTTTGCGAGTCTCGTCGCCACATGCTGGAGTGCTTGCGTCGGAAAAACGTCTATCGGCACGTCTGACTCTTGGGCAAAAGTCGCCGGCCCCTGCGGAGAAGGAGCGGGCGGCGCCACCGGCGTGGGAGCGGGCGGTTCGCCGGGCGGGAGCTCGCCCTAAGGGCTGGCCTTGGATGTCGCGCCTGGCTCGGGAGGGGGCCGCTGACGCCGCAGCGGGAATGACGTCAGCGGGCGCGGCCGCCGGCTCTGGAAGCGCCGCGCGAGTCGGCGCCGGGGGCGGCGGGGGCGGTCGCTCAGCGACGGCTTGCTCGCGCCCGCGCACGTTTGGCGGCGGAGCCCTGGAGGTCAGTCAGCCTTTACGAGCCTCGGGGTGGCGCCGACGCGGGCACTACGGGCGCTGCAGGTGCAGCGGGCGAGTCGGCGGCGCGCCGGCAATCGGGGCTGCTGGCGGCGGAGGACCCGCGAGGCGCGGCTTTGGGCGCGCGCTTCGCTGCGGGCGTTGCCGCCAGCACCGCGTCGCAGACCTCGCGCTGGCTGTGTGATTCTGGTAACTGACAAAATGGTGGATCATCCCAGCGGGCGGAACCTGGTGCCAATGCACTTGTCCGGCAATCGCGCGAACTGCAAGGGCGGCCTCCTGCGGGGCAGTCTGGAGGCGCAGAATAGCGCCCTATTCGCCGAGCCAGAACTCGCAACCAGCCTACATGGCGACGCGGATTTCAAGGGCGGTGTCGACCTGCTTCTTGCCGTGGGTGAACTTGTACCACGGCAGCTTGGTGCGTGGGTTGGTTCCGTCGCGTTTGACGAACGCGCTCGGGCTGTAGAAACCTTCCTTGAGAGACTAGCGTGACCATCCGTATAGCGTAAACGTCTCCAACCCATGTTTCAAGGCGCGCTGTTGACATTGACTGAGCTGTGACCTCCCACAGTTCTGATCGCCAGGGCAACGTGCCACGAATAATTGGGGCCGAAGGTGTTGCCACCGTCCGTTTTCACAAAGATCCGAAAGCGGGTTTTCTCGTCATCAGTGCGAAGCTGGAGGACACGCAACGCGGCAACGGGGAAATAGTTGTCGGCGGACCTCCAAAGCTAGTTGAACTCTTGAACTCCTGTATCTGGTTCATGTGGGCGGTGGTTGTGGCATAGTCCGGGGCATGCCAATTCTTGAAAATGTCTTTTTTTTTATGGTTTCGTCGAAGAGCATGGTGATGTTGCGGACTGCCCACTGCCAATATCCGGCCCCCGACAGATGTTCACGCGACGGTGCATGAAGTGGTCGAGTCCGCGTCGCATGCCACGATCGTGGCGAGTTAGCGTTCGAGATATCTTTGCTAAAGTCCCTCGTATTTCAAAAACACATGTTGGAGTGCTCCCATCCGCGCAGAAGCGGCGGTCCCAGGCACCCCAATTGTGGTCGGGAAAGCAGCCACTGTTGCGCAGATCGGGAGCGCGTGCGATCACATACTCATCGCACTGCAAGCGCTCAGCATAGTCGGGGTCCGCGGCGCACGCATCGTAGCCCAAGGTGTCGCGAAGTCCCGGTGGGGCTCATGGATATGAGTCAGGTTTTCTGATGCGGATGCTATACTCACGTGGCGTGCACCAGTCTGCCCATTTATCCATCCGTGCCGCCCCAGACTCGCGCTGTGACCGATCGCAGCAGTCGTGGGCGGCCAAGATCTGCAGCTGGTTAGAGGATGCTGGCCACGCCGAGGGAGCGCTCGCAGGTGCATCCACCGGCGGAGGTGGGCGGGGGCGGCGGCGGCAAGAAAGGCCGCTGTGATCCTGCCGCTGTCGGAGGAGAAATTGGGTCATCCACCTCACGCGTGATCGGCGTTCTCTTCGCACCAGTGCCGCAGGTTGCTGATGCGCACGTCGCTGCGCTCGCGCGCTTGGATGAGCTTGCATGTTTCTGCCTTGGCAAGCTTTTCGGATTTGGACTTGCTCTTCTCGACGAATTGGTCGAGTGCGAGCCAAATGGCGGCATGCCAGCTCTGATTTAGTTTCTTGGCCATCGTCTTCAGGTGCGCGCGCTCGGGCGAGTCGTATGATTTCAAAATATACAAGAAATCGCCCATGAGCTTGCTCAATCTGGTAAACAACACCGTGCACGAGATGTAGCACTCCCACCCAGCAGGCGATGCCAATGCGTTGCCGCCCCACTCTCTGCCACATGCCGAGGGCTAGGCCTGCGCGTGCGCCAGGGGATCCTGAACATCCCTCGCTGGCTGCCTCTCAGGGTGGCGGGCGCGAATCGTAGGAGTTGCAGGAGGGTTGGGGTTGCTCGGCGCAGGTGTCGCCACTGGCAGAGGTGCAGCAGCGGCACCAGGTTGCGGGCACATGGCGAGCATGGTCTGGTTCATCCACGACATATTCGGTGCTTCGCCAAGGCCTTGTTGTTGCAGCCCCGTCAGGCTTCAGAAGCGTCGGTATTGCGTGGGTTGCTCCAGACGACGCGTGCGGAACGCTGATTGCAGTTCCGCGTCTTGCACGTGTCCCTGCGCATCCGATACAGCCTTGATCGGAGGCGCGCGGAACAGGAAGGGTTGGCTTGCCAGCGACATTGGGACAGCGCTCAGGTTGCGCAGGCTGGCCCCACGAATGAACTGCATTGTGAGCTGCACAAAATTGTGCGAATTCTGCGTCGCGTGCCGAGCGCTGTCGCGTTCGCGGCCCTGCACATCGGTCCACTGGTCAGCTGGAAGAACAGCAACTCCGCGGCAAGTAAACATGTCCAAGGTTTCAGACGTGATAGCTCTGAACTTCTCGCCCAGGCCCCAGTGCTTTGCCATGCCAGAGCCCATGACGGTTGGGCTGCGAAAGTAGTTTATCCGGTCAATGCATCTTGCAATGTCAACCTTGACACGTGGAGGTATAACTCCGCAGACGCCGCCTTTGGTGGGAATCCACGGTTCGAAAGTCGACCGGCAAAACTGATATTACCCGATGCGGTTGCAAGTTCACGCGTTTACCATCAACAGCGATGTCGTTGCCACTCCGCCACCAAAAAACGCTGAGGCCTCTTTGGTACTGAAACTGTTATGTATGCCGGGGAGGAGTCGGCCAAGTAGCTCCAGATGATCTCGTTCTTCTCTCTGCAAGTGTCCATCTGGCTTGCGATGTAGCAAGCCCGCGCCTCAGGTATCATCGGGATGATCTCCCGCTGCTCCAAACTGACGGCGTCTTTGGTAGCGCTGACGCAGTCGAGCCGATGCCTCTGCTCCTCTGCGCAGCGCTGGCGCGCGGCCTCTGGACCTGTGCAGGCGTCGCCGCCGGCTCCAGGCAATCTTGGGAGACAACAGCCGACGGGTACATCGTGGGTCAAGCGCGGGTAACGAGAGCGGGGTTCGAAGCGCTGGCACTGGCAACCCGTTTCTGGGAACTGTTGAGATTGTCGATGCCTTTGCCAGGCGTGGCCATGGCATTCGAACCCCCTCCTGATTTCTGCATGATACAGCTGGGGTCGCTGTAGAGGTCGACCCACTTGAACGCGCGGCCGTCAGGGCCAAAGGCATGGATGATGGTAAGTCAAAAATCATCCTTCGCAATTGGTGCCCAGCCGTGATCACTGAACATCGTTGGCACGTGGCGCCCCACTGCGCCAAGCACTCCAGCGTGCTTGCGGTATTCGATGATCAAAGACATCGTCGCGCCCCCTGCCCCCTGCATCCTCGTCTGCAGGCACATCCTTCAGCTGGCGAGTGTTGGGGGCGCGCGGCGTCCAGCTCGGATCATAGCTGGAAACGATATTGGAGGCGATGTGCTCGCCATCCGCTGCAGGTGTTGCCACCGACATTGAGCCCGAATCGCGTCCGCCGAAACCTCCCATAACTGCGGCCCAAGATGAGCTCTAGAATTGATAGCGAGAGGTATTCGTCAGCACGTGCAAGACTCGGCGGCATGTTCGTTGCAATGTCTCGGCGGTCTTCCCGACGTGGCCCGCGACTTCTGATGCGCGGGGGGGCAGAGGGCTGCTGGGTCGGTAGATTTGATCGTCTGCGAGAGGCCCTGGGGCGTTGCAAAGTTGGGCGTCAGCAGGCCTTCCTCTTCCAGCTTCGGCGGCGCGGGGCTGGCGCGGCAGAAGGCCTGATCGTTGTCGATGTTCGGAGACGCCGTTTGACCGATCAAGACACTACCAATCTTCCCTCATTGGCAACGCACGAGGGAGTATCTGGTCCCAGGGACGGAATGCTGGCGCGTAAGAAATCTGGGATCGCGGAGTCGCGCAATAATAAACCTGCAACTGAGATCCACATGAACATGCATGCCAGCCAAGGAGCGCGCGTAGGCGGAGGAAGTTGTGGTAT
Organism: Prorocentrum cordatum; assembly: GCA_963575745.1. Classification (NCBI taxonomy): domain Eukaryota; class Dinophyceae; order Prorocentrales; family Prorocentraceae; genus Prorocentrum; species Prorocentrum cordatum. The sequence continues at coordinate 43,647 of CAUYUJ010019883.1, read as the reverse complement.
GTCACGTGAACCAACCTCGAGCTCCTCGGCCCCGCGCGCAGTTTCCTCGGTGGCGACGAGGCCTTACGTGCTCGAGCGCGACGCGCGCGTGCCATTGCCGTCAGGGCGCTTCTCGCGGCGCGGCAATAATGAAGGGGCCCCATGACGCGCAAATAAATGCACAAATAAAATGTTTCCCCATATCTTCCCATATTTGTTGAGCTTTTGCATTCTCCCCCACTTCCCATATTTTCCCGCATTTTCCTGGGAGTGGACGATTACTTGTGTCTGTTTTTTTCCCCCTCCTGAAATAAGCTGGTCGGTACCTCGTCTGGCGAACGAGGGCGCGCAACTGGATTGGCGATTGCTGGGCCTGCGCAGGCGTTTCCACCGGCGCTTCGCACGTGGGTATCGCCGCCGACCTGCGCCGCATCAAGCTCCATCACGGGGCGGGGCATGGCGTTGAAGTCGGGGCGGGGATCGACCCCTTCACTCGCTGGGGGGGGGGCCGGGGGGCGCCGCGCCGCGCCGCCCTGAGTCGAAGTGCCGCGGAACAAATTATCCTTCACAAAACACGCACGCGAACCGATTGAGGGACCAAGAAAGATGAATAGCGAAAGCAGGCAGCAGCGCCAGCACGAGGGGCGATTGACTTCTTGTCGCCCAGACGGGCATTAGCAAGCCCGCCGGTCTTCGCGGTCCCCGAGGACTTCCCAGTCGTCGGGGTGCCAGTGGGGAAAATGAGCGATGGCTCAAATAATCCTTGCCAGAGGCGAGCCTTCTCGGGCTCAAGGTGTTTAGCCATCAAAAATGCGATCTCTTCTTCAGCCCCGACATATTTGAATTCCGTTTGCCCCTGTTGGCGCGTCTCCGTTATCCAATCCAGGCTGATGCGATGAGTGCGATGGAGATGACGAAGAGCTGCGGTACATTTTTTTGTACTATCGCAATCGCAGCCTGACTGTCCTCGGCCACGACAAGATGCACCGGCGGCGGCGGCGCGGGAGGGGGAGACGGAGCATGCAGCGCGAGGTCCTCGCATGCAACGTCGGCGGACGGCGCCGGGCATGGCGGGCTCTCCCGCAGAGACTGTCGGGATCCAGGAGAAGAAGCGCGCGTGGGCGGCGCCTTCCGTGGAGGCGTCTTGCATCGCTTCCTGTCGGCAGCCAAGGAGAGACCGCCTGTCCGCGCATGCGGCTCGACCGAAACCACGGCCTCCCAGAACGACAGCGGCGGGGGGCACTCAGTGCGCAAAGCTGCGTCGAGAGCCACAATCTCCGACCCAATGGAGAAATGAAATGCAATGGTCTGTTCGTTGCGCGCTGCATTGAATGGGAAGAACGCATTGGGGCCCACCAAATTTACAAAGACACCAGCAGTAGATTTAGAACTGTTGACACAATCTGAACGATGCACTTATGAGAAGCACGATGGAAATCTTGCCGGGGGGGTCACCGATGCACCCACGCAGACAATGAGCGCGAGAAAACTTCAAGCAGGCAAAGAGTCTGTGTAGACGTTTACCGCACGCAGAACTCCATGTTGCGATTTCTCGAGCCAGCATGCATACAGGGTGCGCGAGGTCAAACCTGCAACATCGTGCGATGTACAAGATCTTCATCAACACGCTCGCCGCGCCCGGGCCGAGACCGCCCTCGTCTGCGCGGCCCCTCAGTGCCAGGCGTGTCGGCGCGAGGCAGATTATCGCTGGTGATGCGGACGTCCCCCTGCGTGGGCTTTGCAGCCGACTGGCTCGCAAGTTTCTCGACCGACGCGGAAGATCTGGCCAAAGCGCACTTTTGGCGAAGAGGACCGTCTCCGCCTGGAGCTGGGCATGCCGGGCAACTTGGGCGCGCTGTCGAAGCAACGAGCAACGCATTGGTCCGTCAATACAACATGTCGCGTCGGATCCCACGAACATGATTTGCAGAAGTGCATTCTAGAAGGGTCGTGCGTTGGAAGCACGGGACGGATCGCAGACATACGTTTGTCGAAAACGTCCTGTGGCACGGGCCAAGGATCTTGGCCGCAGCCCAAATGGCGGTCGCATTGAGTAGGTGGATTTATCTCAATAAGACCCGTCCTGATTTCAAGTTGGTCTTGGGGCCCGCCCGCTTGAGGTCGTCCACGCACACAAATAAAATGATACCCAATTTGTCATGTTTGCAGACGCACTCCCATCGGGATGGGCCTGAATCCCACAGATTCCAAACGTGCACGACGTCGCTCCGGAAGACGCCCGCCAGGGGGCGGTCATAGGGAGCGAGGCGCAATCGACAGACAAGGTTCTCGCATTTCGTCCAAGAAGCAGGCCGTCGCCACTTGGGAAAGGCAATCCAGGCATAGACGGGGTCGATCCGGCCGCCGCCGCAAAACCAGGCCCGACCGCAGGCGCCCGGCGCGTCGCTCTGCTCGCCCCCGCTGCTCGGCAGAAGTGCCGTGGCGCCACGCAGCTTGGAGACCTCGACGCGCGAGGCGCTGGAGACGGCATCAGCGAGGACCGCGGCCAGGCCGCTCTCGTCTTATGTCGTCGCCCTGAATCAGGACGCGGCCCCTGATCTTCTGGAGTGCTGGAGGTAGTTCCTCATGCTTGACACAATAGAACTCAATGCTGTTAGCGAAATTGACTTGCTTGCTGGTCTTGTGCGCGGCAGCCTCGACGTCCGCGCGTTCCATGGCGGTCTCGACCAGCCAAGTCTGCTTCTGTTCCAGACGTTCGTCTTCTTCTCGAGAGGCATATGGTGCACGCGGTTCCGCTGCAACTTCTTTCCTGGCGAGGTTACGGGCGGCGAGGCAAAGGCGATGCCGGCGAGTCATGTCGAGCATGTTCCTGTGCTCCTGGCGATGGCCGCGTGCGCGGCCTCGTAGGTATGTCTGCCGACTGTAAGTAACTGCGGCGCAGATTGTTCGCGCATCCAAAAACTGGGCCGTCTTTGTCCAACAGAACGATAGAGCGGGCAACCCCTGCAAGAGCTGCCTCTGGCTGTGGTCGGCAGCGCAGCATGGTCGCGATGTCGCATGGGCCGCCTGGGAGGTTGGCGCGTAGCAGGTCGTCGTCGGTCACGCCCATGACGCTTTCGTCGCGGATGACGGCGCCGTTGTGGAGGTCATGGGTGGCGCGTCATTCTACAATGTTCCACGCGGGACCGTCGCCTCTGGATGCGCGAAAACGTCGAGCCTGCGAGTCTGTCCGAGTCCGATCGATTTCGCACTTCTCGAGCACAAAGAATATCTTTCGCATGATAAGTCTTGATCCGTCGTTCTTTCTCAGTCGTTGACTGATCCCAATATTCAGAAGGTACATGGTCCGGCCGAGATGTCGCTTGGACGTACGTCTCACGGCCCCGTGCAATCATTCCGCCCTCGGGGATCATCTCCAGGATTTTGTAAAAGCAAATGAGCCCAGTCCATGATTCGCTGAAGCGGCGATGACCATTAGCACTGACGCCGTCCCACACATCGCGGAACGCTTTCTCGCCCTCGTATGTGGACGTGGTCTCAAAGTGACGGGCGGCATCAATCTTGTCAACCAAATGCCAATCGCGTCGTCGGTAGGGCAGAATAGCTGAGTGCGAGGCGCACGTATGTGCCGCATGATGGCATGGCCACGAAGTTCCCAATAATCGGGCTCCAGAGCTGGGGCTGCAAGCTCGGATGGTCCGGGAAGGACTACTGGATCGGGAAGCTGTGCCCCGGAATCGAAAGCTGCGGGAAGGACTGGTTCGGGAAGCTTCGCTGCGCTGGGGTCGTCCCATCCTGCTGGGTAGAATAACATTGGATTTGCCTTAGCAGACTCTCCAAATGGGCGAGATGTCTGAAGCGCGATCAACTCGCGCGCCTCCGGATTGCGGCGTCGGAGGACGCCCTCTTTGACGGGGAAGACATATCTGACATCCAGAACCGCAATACTCTTCACTCGGTGCACATGACAGTGTTCACCGTCAGGGTGTCTGGGGTACGTGGCCGCGTCCAGGATGAGGTAGTCCCCGGACGATCGTCCGCCAGAGTGTAAATGAAATCCCACGAATAAGCCATCGCGCGCTGTCTCCTCAAATTCGCAGCGGACTCATTAATCTCGGGATTGAGGAATGTGCAGAAGATGCGTGCACCAAACGGAACAACATGTCCTCTGACGGGTCCTCCAACTTGAACTGCACGTGAGGCGTGCTATTCGTGCTCGTCGTCTAGTGCAGCAACGCCACGGCAAGGTGCAATATTAAAACTGCGTCCGCAACGCCAAACCCGCATAGCTTCCTTCCACCATTCACGGCCCGAGCTGGAGCTGTGGAGCGCCGCGCGAGTGCCTTGCGTCGCAGACTTGACAGCGCGCTCGGCGAGGCCGTTGGTCTGCGGCCTATATTAGGTGCGCTTGTGTCATGGCACCATCCCAGAAGCCGGCGAGCCATCTGGAGTTCGCCAGACTTGCCCGCGCACGCGCGTTTCAACTCGTCATTGGGGGCGAGAGCTCCAGGAAGGATGCCCCTTGTCGTCTCGGCGTCCTTGCGATTTGCTGGGCAAGCCATGATGGCGCCCGTGCGCTTGTCCAGGACGACCAAGGCGCATGCGTCACCATGCTTATCCGCCTCGTCGTCCGCGGCAAGGACTACGCGGTCGGCGGCGAGGGCCTCGCCGAAACCCGCGGGCGCGAAAGCCTCGTGCTGAGCGTCTTCTTCGGTGGGCTGTGCTGGCGGGTTGGGGTGCGGTTGCGTCTGCAAGGCGGATTCTGCACTAAAGTGCGCGCGCGAACTTCGTAGTCGGGGGGGTTAGAACTGTGAATGATGTAATGTGCGGGGTCGTTGAGTGGCCGCGGTCGGCCCAGTAGCGTCGCGTCGCTTGGTGGCGGCGCAAGCGCAGGTGTCTCCACCGGCGGGCGCTCGTCGTCCACGGGATCCATGGGATCTGCCGGGAAAATGCCATGGCGCGCATGCGACGGGCAGTCGCGTTGCGGCATGACAGCGCCACAACATGAAACTCAGACTCGTCGACGCGGGCAGCGATCGCGAAGTGGTTGAGGATGAGCCCCAGCTGGTATTGGAGGCGGTGGAACTTGGGTATCCTTGCAACACTAAGACATGAGGATGATGATCCGTGTGCTCGTACTGCGGAAACTGTCGTAGATGTCCGGGTGCTTGCGAGGTGGAGAACCACTTTGGCGGAGGCGTGCGTCCGAGGTCGTCGAAGTCGAGCTCCGGGATGCGGTTGCGCGCGGCAGCTCGACGCCATTGGCCTCGTGGGTCCTGTAGTAAATAACCAAGCAGTGGGCCCCCCAATTGTCGAAAGCCGCCATCTTGCACCAGTTGTCCCACTGGAAGTACGGGGGGGCGCTGGTCCATCGCAAGGGCGGAGCTGGATACTCCAATCTGTGGTAGCTGCAATTGTATGTGCTCGTTGACGAGGCGGTCGCCATTGGCCGTTTCCAGAATCTAACGCCACTTGCTTCTTCGCATGCAAGCTCCGCCTTGTCCTGGATGTAGTGAGCAGAACCACTGTCCACGATCCAAATTTGCGACGACGCGGCTGTCGACCGCGTCGGCGTAGGAGACGCAACCGTAGGTGTTGCCACCGACTCTGGGCCGTTATCAGCGGGTAAAGCTGGCGCCGTGGTAAGTCTGGTCGGGGTGGCGAGGTCGCCGAGCCATTTCTGAGCCTCGAGTTGGCAGTGCTCGAGCGCGTCGGCGCTCTCCTGCAGCCGCCAGTCAGGCAGTGGGTCTGGCGCCTTAACGTGCCCCCCCCCCGTTGGCGTCGGCATGCGATTTGGCCAGTTGCCGTTCAGGCGCAGGGAAAGCGGTGATGACTTCGACGGTGTCGATGTTGAAACGTAGTTGACGTCGCGGGCGCGTGGTTGTCAACGCAGATGCAGCCGCCAAGGTCTTCTAGCAGATCACGCGCGCTCGGCCCCGTCGTCGGCCGCGTCGAGATGCCGCGGGCGAGCGGTTCCTGTAGCGCGTTGGCGGTGACCAAAGCCGCGGGGGCCAAAGCGGCTTCCGCTTCTGTCACTTCTGGCAGGGGAACGTCCTCGGCTGTTTCCACGGTTGCTGTCCCGCGAGGGGAGCGGGTTTGGCGCGGAGACCACTTGCGGCCCCCCAGACTACGAGAGCCCCGTCGCCCCCCGCGGCCGGAGGACGGCGATCGTCGGCGCGACCAGCACGAACCCCCCGGGCTCCGAACCCGGGCGCCCGCCGCGCGGGGGATATCGGTTGCCCCCCGCACGTCTGCCAGATGGCGTCCGATTGCGGCTGTCCTGGCTGCAGGTGCGACTGGGGCTCCTTTGTCGGGAGTCTTGGTGCCATTCGTGATGTAGGCGAAATGGCAGTTAGTTCCCAACTTGCATGTCTTGTTGGGGTCGGCGAAAAAGCTGCACTTGGCAACGCGAGGCGATGTGCTCCGGTCGAGTAGCAGGCGGGCCTCGTGCGTCGCGAAAGAGAAACATAAGTTGTTGGCACCTCGAATTTTGACTGGCTGGGATGGGCCACGTCCTGTGGATGGGGCGTCTATCGCGGGCATCTCTGCCGGCCTGCGACGCGCGCCTCGGAGGTCTCGAAGTGGGGCGGCTACCGGCTCCAGCGTGTAGTAATCGATACCGTTCGCCATTTTTACAGCGACCTGTGTCGTGAGCTGCGCGCGCGGTCAATTCGTGGCGAGTCGACTCGTTATGGAGGTTGCGTCGGTTCCTATCGAGCCGATGCATCTCCCCGTTGGCCAGGACACGATCGCGAAGCCAATCCTATGTGCGATTGGAATCGCAATGTTTCATGCTGTCGTCGTCGCACATATCTTGCTTCACTCATGGATGCACGCGAATTTGCGCCCAGAGCAACGACGCAACATGATTCGTGTCCAATGGATCACGGCATTCCAGAAGTAAACAGTCCCTGTCCACAATAAAGCATTGAAGACAATCGTCTCGCATGCGCGCGAATTTAAAACGTTCGCAATTGCGCGTGATGTCATCGACGTCGGCAACTTGCATGACCTGGAAGATGACCCAATCGACTTGGCTTCCCTTCAGCACGCGGCCGGTCTTGTTCCTGAGCCCTCAGCTTCTTCGTGCGATAACAAAGTTCAATGCAGAGATCTGCTGGTAGACCAGCGGCCAGTTTGCAGTCGATGCTGTCAATGCCTCCAATGATTCTCGAAGGTAGCGCAAGGCTGCCGTTCAGCAACGCAGAGAAAGGCGCAGGCTTCGCCGGGCGCCCAGAAGCGTTGCCGGAGTTCTTCCCGGCGAGTCGCTGCCGCTCCTGCAGCTGCGCAAGCCGTGGCAAATTGGCAATTCGAACGGCACCCGGTTCCTTGATCGGAGCTGCACCACCGAGAGAAGATTGTAAAATGTTATGCGATTGCATCGGCGGCGGCGGCGATGGAGCACGCGCAGGGGGCGCGTGGCGTGCCTGGGCAGATGCTGCGGCTGAAGCAGCTCCGGGTGACGTGCGTCGCGGTTGTCCCGTGCGGATGTTTCCATCGGCCGAAGGTTGGTCACTGTCGGAAACGTCTGGGAAAAGGATCGCATGGTCGCTGACGTGAGCCGTCAGGGCGGCTTCGGTGGTCGTGAGTTCCTTCTGCAACTTCTCAACGCTCTGTCGAAGACCACTGCCAGTGCCAATCCAGCCCGTGCTCTTAGCCTTGGAATCATCGGTTGCGTGCTTCGCGCTCTTGTTCCAAACGGGCGAGGAGTGCCTCGGCCCGTGCCTTTTCAACGTCTCTTTCCTGGGAGACCTGGGTGGACTGTAGCTGCGCGCGGTCCGCCGCCTTCCATGCCTCGACCATCTCGGCGACGAGGGGGGCGAAATCGCGCGCCGCCAGCAGCTGGCCAGTCTGGGCCCGTGCAACACGCAACTCAGCCAGCGCAGCCTGGCAGCCAAGTAGCTGCTGCTCGACTGCGGGGACTCCGCCCGTCCGCTAGCGGTGGCGCACGCCCCTCTAAAACATCAAAACGTTGAGCAAAAGCCACCTCAACGTCATACAGCTTACCGTACAACTCGGACGCGGAGGTTGGCGAGGGTCAAATCAACATGGCCACGAAGCGCAATGAAGTCATCGCGAAGCTGTTGATCTGAAGCTCCTGGCACCTCAGTGGCAGGCGTTTACCGTAAAAGAAGGGCCTCGTCGTGCAAGGTCCTGGCGGCGGCGCCTGTCCCTGGCGCCCACGAGCTGCGTCTCCATGGCGAGGAGGTAGTCGCGAAGCGTCTGGATGGCAATGGAGTCGGCTCCTCGATATGACTCCACACGGTCGACTTGATACTGGACCTCATATTCAGGATCGATCGACCCTCGGCGATCCGAATGTCGACCAATTCAAGAACATGTTGTATCTCTCGACGCAAGGTTGCTGGCTGGGTCGCGGCGCCCGACCGTTGCAGAAAGACCCGACAATTGTTGGATCGTGCACGTCCTAACCTGGACTCCTGAGCTCTGCCAACTCGTTGGCGGAGGGCGATGCGTGTGGCGCAGGGTCGCGCCTCTGGGAATTCGGCCGGGAACGCCTCCGCAAGGGGCTGCGGCTGGTATCCTCACGCTGAGACTGCTGATGGTACCGATCAGGGGCTCTTCTCTGAATGGTCGTTGCGTGACGACCTCCGATGACACAAACGTGTTTTGACACGGGGACACAAGCGGGGCTCGAGGGCCCACGGGTGTCCCAACGGCGGCGTCACGCGGAAACGCTCGGAGGGGACGTTTCATGCGCGCCGTCATTGGTGATTCCACCGACAGGAAGAGCGAGGAGGAAGGCGTAGGTGTTTCCACCGACAGGAGGGGCGGGCTCGTATTGATCCCATGTGTGTGAAAGGTCGCATGTGAACTCGGTCCGAATCCCGGGGTGCACGACTGCGCCGGTGTAGGGCTTGCACCCGACAGAAGAAATCGGGATGCATCCGTATCTGACTCCGAAGCTCCGCGTCGAGGCGGGCGTCAGAATTGCCTTGTCCTGGTAGGGGGGATTGCGGTATCATTCCTCGTCCCGGTCTCCTCTCCATGTCGTCGCGGAGCCCGCGCGTCGTCGGAGAGCCACCGCGCGCGCAGCCACGGGACCCACATGGGTCCAGTCGCATGCGCGGGGCTCGCCGTCGGCGCGAGGGCCCGCGCCGAAGAGCGAAATAGAAAAGGCTGATGACCTGTGAACGGAGGTTGGCAACCGAAGGGTCGAACCTACCGTGGTGTCCGCCAGTAGAGGACGAGGTGAGTGAGAGAAAGAGTCTTTTTCCCCTCACGGCTCGATAGTCATCGGGTTCAATATCGAAACCAATACCTGAACCAACAAGATAGGAGGTAGATGGACAGATGGGGGAAAGGAGCGGTCTTCACACACTGATAGGATGCAAGGGGTATATGAGAGAGGAGGGCGGATGAGGAAAAATCAGGATTAGGAAATAATTAGCAGAAAGGCAGCGGGTCATGACGGAAACGGGTCCTGGACCCCAGGACCTTGCCCCAAAACGAGATCTTCATCCTGAGTCGTTTTCTGACAGTCCCTGGGCTCGTGGAGGGCCCGAAGACGGCGACAAACCTCAGAACACGTTTCCCTCAGGGCCCGTTTACAACACGGCGACAGGAGCAACCTGCTCCTGAATAGATCGGGGTGTATGGATGCCGGTTGGGGAGGTCTCCCGGACGCATGCCCGGGGGGGGCCCTCATGGGGATCTCCTGGAGCCGCTCTGGTTCCTGGGCTGACTGGGGAATCTCATGAGCCCGTCTTGGGGGCATCCTGGCCAATCGCGGCGCCATTCTGGCCCTTGGGCCATTTTTCGGCGGCGAGCGAGGGGGGAAGCAGAAAGGTGAGAAGGCCTTCTCGGCAGGCGGCGGGGCTTCTCAGAAAGCCTCTGGCTTTCTGAGAAGTTTTCTGTGTCGTCGGGGCTTGAAACACTTCTCAGAAGGCCGGGGGGCTTCTGAGCCTTTTGAGAAGGACCGCGCCCCTTCTCACTCCCCCCCCGGCTCGCCACCGAATCTTGGGTCGTCTCGGAGGTCGCTTGGGCGGTCTTGGAACCGCCTTGGGCTCATCTTGCGGCGTTCCTGGGCGTCCCAGGGCCCCAATTAGACCGTATTGAGGTCTTCCCTTGTTGGGCCGTCTTTGGTTCCTCTTTTGGCTCTGTTGAGTCTTTGCGGGGGGTCTGGAGCCGCTGTCAGCGCGCACAATATTGAAAAAATGCAGAATTGGAAATAATTTACGTGAGAACGTTGAGAATCAACGACAGTATGCTCTCGTGGGCCAGTGGAGCGCACACCTGAGGGCCTCACAGGGCTTGTGTGGAGCCTCCTCGACGCTATGGAGGCCATATTGGACCATCTGAGAACTGTCTTGGCCAAACTGTAAACGTCTCCTATCTCCCAGAAACCTCCCAGACGGTTCCGGGAGCGCCATCCCGACGCCTGGGACCCTCCCAGAGAGTGCCACGATTCGCCCGCAGAGCCCAGTATAATCCATGGAGGTTCGGGGTCCCTGGGATGGAGTTCGGGGCCTCGTCCCGCACGACAGTTCGAGCGCCCCCTGGAGCGCCTGTGGCGTGGCGCGGCCCGTGAATTGCACACCAGGACCGAAGAGCTTGCAGGAATCCCATCAGCCCTTTAGGGCGTGAGTAGTTCATAAAGCTTCCAAGCCCCCTCGGGCAAAGGTTTACCGGCTTACCAATTCCCTATACATGAACACCCCATCCCCCAGGCGACCGGCAGCCAACAAGGACCAATGAAGGCCCCACAACCATCCCTGTCAAAAAATGTAGTCCACTTTGGGGCTCATGATCGGGGGGCCGCGAGCAATTTGTATTGTTTTTGTTGACAAGGACGGCGGGGGTGCCCGCATGTTGCCTGCTGCGCGCAGGGCTGGTATCCCTGTCAAAAACAATACAAAATTTGCTTCGAGACAAATTCTGGATCATGCGAGGACACCCCGCGATCACTGTGCATTGGTTTTTGACTGGGACGGCGGGGTTGCTGGCATATTGACTGCTATGTGTAGGCCCACCAGACGCTGTGATGGCCAATCCGCCGCGATTGCGCACTGGTTTTCGACAAGGTTGGTGGGGGCCGACATGCTTCCCCATGTGTACTGCCACGTGCGCAGGCGCACCTGGCACACTCTGCGCGTGCCCCGAATGTGGCGCACCTGGCGCGGCTGGAGCATGCGGCACACATGGCGCACGTGGCGCATCTTGCGCACCAAGCGCGCTTGGCACGCTCGGGACACACTGGTGCCTGGCGCACCTGGCGCGCCTGGCGCGCCTCGCCCTATCGCTGCGCACATGGAGTCTGTTTTGGTTCCCACCAGCTCTTCATCCAGAGTTTAATTACCGTTGAATGTTGTGGCATGGGCGATATTGATGTGTTGGGAGGGTGGGTGGGAGTGATCGGCGGGAAGGCCAAAATCATAGATATTACTATGGTTTTGGCCACATGCTGGCCTCCTGGGGGGTGCGTAATCTAGTATCTAGTACGACCCCTCCTTTGATCGATCTCCTCCAAGATGGCTCTCGAAATTCTCAAGGGTGCCTCAAGACAGCCCCAAGAGGTTGCCAGGAGGCCCCGGAGAGGCCAGCCAATGCTTCCAAGAGGCTCCCAAGACCCCCAAGATGCCCCCAAAGGCTCTCCCACGGCACCCAAGATGTTTCAAGAGACCATCGGGGCCGCCATATCGCTGTCGGCGAGGGGCTTCAAGAACTTGGCGAACCGTTTCCGATCGGCATGGGGTGAAGGCTCTGTGTCCCTGAGGTCGGCATCCGTTCGATCTCGGAGCAGGGCGATATGGATTTCCACGCGTTCGTGGACCTTCTCGAGAGGACGGTCGAAAAGGAGATGTAGATGAACCAGCAGCCGCTTTCCCCGATTTCGACCTCCTGACCCTGAGACCGCTCAAGGTCATGGTCTGGGGATCTCGCCATACGTTTTCTTATGGTTTCTAGGTGAGCTGCTCATTACCAAATTATCAATCGTTTACACCTTCTCGTTTTCCTTCGCCACCTGAAGGGGCCCCGTGCGCTTCCATGCCTGGGCTGTAGTCCCTAGTTGCCTCGTGTTTCTCGGAACCTGCTGCCTCAATCGTCCGCAACCGCATCCTATTCCTCCCTCCTCCCTTCTCCCTCCTCCTCCTTCTCCTCCTCTTCCTCCTCTGGTTCCTCCTCTATCCTCCCCCATTTGGGGTATGACGGTCCCCCAGCCTTTTTCCACTGCGTGCTCCCCCAGATGCCTGATCAGGGCAACTCGCCTGGGCATCGTTTCTGGATGGGCTGGTCGGGTTACGCGAAGTCTTTAGAATCGGAGAGACGGTCCAAAAACCACCCCCTGGGAGAGTTGCTTGGGCTCGAGGCGGAAGTGTCTTCGTGGCTTCTCCCGCGACCCTGGTGAGTCTTCGGCCGTCTAGGGATGCGAATGGGGCCCTCTGGGACTATGAATTCAAAACTTCGACTTGCATGCCTCCAAAAGCTGTGTGAGGTCTCCTGCGCCTCCTGGGTGGGTCATCCGTGCTTCCCGGGGTTTCTCGGCCAGGTGTTGGGCATCATGATCGGGGATCGGAGGGGCCCGTTTTGGGAGCAGGGCCCGAAGGTCTTCTCGGGGGCCTCTTGGCAGCAGTTCTGAAGCCCTGCGGGCCATTGGGGGGCCTCTCATGGGCCTCCTAGGGGTCTCGTGGGAGCCTGTTGAAGGCCTCGAGTGACATTTTGGGGCGGAGGGACTCGACATGTTAGCTCGGGTTCTCCCCTTGGAAACTTATAGGGAACTAGTTGGGGCTTCTCGGGCGCGCCTAGCGGGGCTCTGGGAGGCTCTGGAGGCCATCTTGGAGCGGAAACCTGGAAATGTATGTTCCTGTGTTCGTTCTGGGCCCCCTCTTGGAATCGTCTGGTGGCATCTACAGCCGTCTTGGGCCTCTTGGGCTGTCTTGGCGTTCTCTTGGGCAGGTTTGGCGCCTCCTGGGGGCCTCTTGGGCCGTCTTGGAGCGATCTGGGAGACTTCTCGGGCCGCCATTGGAGCTTCGGAAAGCCGAAAGGGCGAGAACGGGACAACCCTTCAAGCACCATTCGGAAATCAATGGTTTTTGCTTCTGGGGGCTCTCGTGGAGGGCCTGTTGGGGGCTGCTGTGGGGTCTCTTGGAAAGCTTTTCGGACCTCCTGTTTTGTTTCCCACGGCACTTCCCCATGCCCAGACGATGCTCAGACGCCTCGGGGGCGCACCACCACCTCAGTACGGTGTGGCGCTGCATCAGGAAAAATACAAAATGTGCGGGGGCGAACCTCGTCAGAGTCCTCGGTTGAAAGCAGCCTGTACAGCAGGGTGGCGGCGGCACTGTGCACGGATCCGCCCTTCAAGGAACTCGTCGATGCCAAGGGTTGCAACTAATCGCACATCATGATGCGTAAAATAAAATGCGTCACAGACCCTGGCAACGCTAAGGTCGGTGTCTGCACTAAGGCGCGGCGTGAGGAGAAAGAGGTTGGAGAACCAATCGTGTCCGTGACTCGATACAATGGTGTGCAAATTGTGTGAATCGATACCCTGTGTCTCTAGCTTAGTAACATATTGACCTCAACTCACCACGTCCAGAAAGTACCACGTGCTAGCTGATTCACGATTTCCAGATGGGCAACGGGCCATACATGTCGATGGTGGGGGAGATCAAAGCTGGTTCTATACTCTCGGTAAGGTTCAGATGCCCCCTGCGGAGATATGTTTTCAATTCATCTTCCAACTTTCTGTCGACCTTCGAAGCGAGGTGGTAGCTAGCAGTGTTGTAGAAGCCTGTAAGTTTTTGCAGCCAGTCTGGACCAAGTGCGCTGATCTGTCTGAAACGGATACCGGTCTTCCCAAAAGCAGCGCTGCCGCCCGGCAGTGTGCCCGCTCCGGCAAAGCGAGTGCCGAAACCCGTCCCCGTCAAGGCATCGATCGCATCCGCGATCCACTGCTGCAGCCCTACGATCGCATCTGCACCGTAGATGATGCCCACATTGTAGCACTTGCTGCCACCCGGCACCGTCATGGAATTCCGGCCGCCACCGAAGCCGTTCAAGCTCAACTCTGTGTGCGCGAAGCCGTCGGAAAGGAAGACCGGTGACCCCGCTTTCGTGCAAACTGGACCTGCGGCGATGCTCATGCCAGCAGAAACCACAAGCTGCAAGTCCACGGTCCCGTCAGGGCCCAGCGCATCACACAATTCACCCTTGGCGTGATCGAGACAAATCTCAGCACCAATCCTGACACCTCCGACCTCAAAAATGCCGTCCTCCAGAATCTCAGTGTTTTTCTGACCAAACTTTTCCAGCAATTCTACCGGTGGAATTTCGTAGAAGCAGCCATTCGAGTCTGGGTGCAACTTGCAGAATGCGCGGCTGCCCGGAGGAGGCAGAGCAAGATCATTCTGCAAGGCCTCTGGGTTTGGCTGGAGGAAATCGATGCTGCTGATAAAATGCTTGAACACCAACATGTGACGCTTGCTCCCTCCAACATGGATGTTACCGAAATTGTAGTAACTGATGTTCTGGAAAGGTAAATTCGACATGTGCACAAATCTCGGATCTGCTGGCATTGCGGCGACCACCGTGCCGGTAATCCGCCGACCTCCGCTTGCCAATGGTGCAATGGCGTGTTGGATGAATGGCTGCCCCCCTCCCCCTTTCCCCCTCTCCTGGGGTCTGAAATCCCATTAAGGAGGGGGGCCTAAGTTTCTCAGTCTCCAATTCTATAGGGGAACAAAAAGTGGCATAAACATTAAAACGCGGAGTTCCGAGCGGATTTCTCGAATCGGCGCTGGGGTTCCCCCGGCGGCGCCTCTGGCGCCGCCCCTGGCGCGCGGAGCGCGCCAGGGAGGGGGGTCCAGCGCCGATCCGAGAAATCCGCGCGGACCTCCGAGTTTTTATGTTTATGTCACTTATTGTTCCCCTATTCTACACTCCGTGGCATCCACGATGCTTAAGATTGCATCTAAGCTTGCTGAAGCTGGGCTCCGACACACCACGGAGGCCTCAAAAACAACCGAGATGGCCTCAAGACGGCCCAAGAAGCATCCAAGACGTCCCCAGAGAGCTCCAAGAATCCCCCCGATAGGTCTTCAAAAAATCAAAATCGTGCCAATTCCGGAGGACAGTGTCAACAGCTTCCAACACGGCTGAGGCCCAAAAAATCGCTCCACAACGGCCCAAGAGGTCCAAAAGAGGGCCCCAAGACGGCCCGAGAGCCCCAGAACAGCCCCAGACACGCCCAAGACGGCCCCCAAAGAGCCTCAAGAAGGAGAACTCGAACTTCCATTCTGGTCCCTCCGCCCCACGATGACCCCTGAGAGCGCCAGCTGACGCCCAACAGACCCCAAGAGGCCCCCCAAAGGCCCCAAACATGCCCAAATTCGCCGGCCCAACGGGCCAGAGGCGTGCTAAGATCTCGGGTAACTGCTTTACCGTATTTCTATTTCGCACGCGGAGGGGGGCGGCCCCTGGGGGTCCCCGGAGGAAAAGTACCCCGGCAGGGTCGGATCAGAGATGGTTTTCCGTCTGGGCACCGCCCTCGAGACCCTCCAGAGAGCCCCAAGAAGGGTCAAGAGATCTCCGAGAGGCCCCCAAGATGATACAAGAGGGCTCGAAGATGCCACAAGATCGCTCCAAGACGCCCAAGATGGCCCCCAGACGCCCCAAGAGGCCTCCAAGAGCACTCTCAAGAGGGCCCCAAGATGCAAAAATCATTGCTTTTCCTCAGGTTTTGGATAGATTTTGGTGTTTCCACCTTTTCGGCTTCCCGACGCCCCAAGACGGCCCAAGAGGCCCCCAAGATCGCCCCAAGAGGGCCCAAGAGGCCCCAAGAGGGCCCCAAGACGGCCCAAGAGGGCCCCAAGACGGCCCAAGAGGCCTCCAAGACGGCCCAAGAGGGCCCCTAGAGCGCCCCAAGAGCGGCTCCAGAGGGGGAGCACGAAACAACATTTCGAGCCCTCGGTCCTGAGAGGCCTCCAGGAAGCCCCAAGAGGCCGCTAAGAGGCCCTAAGAGGCCCCCAAGAGCACTCAGGAGGCCCTCAGAATGAGCGAAGCGATTCAATAAACCCCTCAAACGGTTCCCAAGAGGCATAAGGCCTCACCCACGGACTTCGTTTCTCCTCTGGGAGCTGGAGGAATGGCGCAAGCTACTTGAATGAAGAGCCAATCATTGAATTTTGGGTCGCTCAAGGTTGTGTGCACAACCTGCCCGATCTTGTCGAAAACTTGGACCGTGCCAGGATCGTCGAGACGGTAAGCCCCATGGGGGCCCCGCCAATAGAATTCGGGCGCAGTGAAGACTTTGAGCGTGGTCGGGCTTCGGTCCAGATGCTCCGAATCGAAAGCATTATTGATGGCCTCAATCATAATGTCGGCCCGCCTTTTGACGTCCTCGCCGGCCTCTTCGCTTCCCAGATAGCACGAGCGCTCCATTGTGGCATCGTTGCCGAAGCAACCATCAGCAGAGGTGCCAGGGACCGTGAAGAGGTTGAATCCTAATAGCTGCACATGCGTGTACTTCGGCGTCACTTGCCCTGCCGCCGCGACCTCGGCGACAGGAAACAGATGCACAAAAGTCTCACCACCTCTTGAAGCAAAGGCTAGCACGGCGCATACAGAAATACTGGCCGCAACCATAGTCACGAGCCCAAAACGCCTGTGGCCAAGACCTGTCACATCCACTTCTCCAGCGACATGCTGCGACAACAGCGAGGATGACAGCGACATGATCGAGCTGCCACTACAACGTGCAACCACCGAAGTGGTACGCGGCTCACCTCCTGAGAGTGACTGAGCGAAATGGCAGTGTACGTAAAGAAAGCTTGAATCGTTTTAGCTTCAATAGCGAAGACCACATAATGAAGAGTAGCGAGAGTAACAGGCGTGGTAGAGTCAGTTGTTAGTGGCTCTGTTTCTACGAATCACCAACTACGCCAGGAGAAACAATACTGTACGTGTGCGTAAACATGATGGTAGCACGCACTAGTAGAAGGAGCAGCGGCGGTAGCAATAGTAGTAGCGATTGGAATAGCAAAGCAGTAGTAGCAAAAGAAGTAGCAGTCACAGTCGTCTTAATTGTGGAGACCTAATAATATAAATCCGCCGACCCTTTGGGGTCACGGCGTGTGAGATGCTCCCCCCTCCCCGAACCCCTCCCCCAGGAGCCCGGTCCGGCCGGATTGGAGTCCGACGGGGGGGGGGCAAAGGTGTCATGGAGGGGAGGACGAGGAAGGTGAGGTGAGGTGAGGACGCGGGGCGCTGTCTCTTCAAAACGAAGACCCAACAACGAGTTGGCTGGGAGATACCAGTCACGTTACTCCGCGGACCTCTCCCGGGGCGCGTTCTGTTTAAGATATCGAGGCGAATCCAGCGGTGGCGACGAGGATTTCCCACGAGGGCCGAAAAGGGGAAAAAGAGGGAAGGCAGCGATGTGCTCCACCTCACAATACATGTGCACGTTGCGCCCGCTCCACCAGTTTTTGCGTGCCTCCCGTGGCTGTTGCAGCGACCTGCCATCGAGGCAAATTCGTTGCTGCAGATCCCTCAGGACGAGGCCGCGCAGGCAGGCAGCTGCCCTCTGACGGCTGGCGCCCGCCGCACGCCCACCAAGGGGGCAACTATCTTCGCGCTTCGCGCTCCGCGAAGCGCGACTATCTTCGCGCTTTCGCGCCGCCCGCCTCCGCAACAGGATGAGGCACTCGCTCCTCGCTCTGTCTGAGATCGCCCGGGCCGCGAGGCGCGAAGCGCGACCCACTTCGCACCCTCGTGGTGGCCCTACAACCGACAAGCCTCTGCCCCGAAGCCGGTGGCGGCGGCAAGGATACTCGGGGACCAATCCGGCACGCCCAACGCCAGGGCCCACCACCGCTGACGAGGTGCCCCCCCAGTGGCCGCTGCTGGCTCTCCTGCAGCGCCAGAGGCACAAGCCCTCGCGGGCACGAAATACGCGAGATCTAAGGACACAGAACGACCCGAGGAGGAGGAGGAGGAGAAGGAGGAGGAGGAGAAGGAGGAGGAGAAGGAGGAGGACGAGGAGCAGGACGAGGATAAGGCAAGATAGGACACTTCTTCGACCCTTGTCCTGGCTACCTGGAAGCATCTCAGCAAAACGACGCGCCGCCTGGCTTTCCTCTGCGAGCCAGTGGGCAGGACCGAGGAAGGCAACGGTTCAGCCTGAACTGGGGACCGCACTCTGGCGCACCTCTTCTTTCGCATGGGTGCGAGACAACACCGCAAGCATCCCAGGCGTTTGAACAAGGCCCTCCAGTCCCTGAGCTTGCGCCGCCTGGTAGTCGTGGCGGAGGAGGGGGGCTATGTGCCTGTATATGCACGTGCTGACGTGAATGTGCACGCCAGCCAGCAGAGCACTCTGCGCCATCTGCCAGCCCCCGCCGGGGGGGGGGGGCTGAGGTCCTGGGACTGTTCAGCCTTGGGGCTGAGCCGTCTGCCATTATCTTCTTCCTCCTGCTCCTGCTCCTGCTCCTGCTCCTGCTCCTGCTCCTGCTCCTGCTCCTGCTCCTGCTGCTCCTCCTCCTCCTCCTGCTCCTCCTCCTCCTCCTGCTCCTCCTCCTCCTCCTTCTCCTCCTCCTCCTCCTCCTCCATTCCTTTTCCTTACAAATGACTCCTCCCTGTCGCATCCCGAGGCCGGTCGAACGGGCAGGCTGGGCGTTTCACCTGAAACTTCTCACCATTTATGACCCTGAAGCTTAAAATTTAACAAAGGGCGGGTAGGCTTCAAAATGTGGCTCTTTGCGCCACGCACACTCACTGTAAACAGTTGCAAGAGCTTCGCGGGTTGAGGGCGGGCCGTTTTCAAAATGCGGCTCTCGCCTTAGCGCCGCGCACATTCTTCGCAAAAGTTTCACGGATTGTGCGCGGTTCGTTTTCAATATGTGATTATCGCCTTCGCGTTGCGCACGTTCCTTTTACAAGCTTGCAAGAACTTCACGGATTGAGGGCAGTTCCCTTTCATAATGTGGCTCTCGCCTTGACGCCGCGCAAATTCGAGTCATGATTGTCAGGGCGCAGTAGTCACGTTGATTCGCTGTGTTGAAGTCCCAGGAATTGTGTTCTGGTACGATTCGCGATCGCCAAGACCTCACAATCAGGTCAACTCGTGGCGTTGAAGTCCCGAGAATGGGTCTTGGGCACGCTTCAGGAATTTAACACGGTTGTCCCCCCAACGGGGCAACTCCCTCAGTGGAAATGAACCCTTGTAGGGCCTATGAGGAGAAAGCTTGGAGGGAGGGTGTATTCCAACACTGCTGATGAGTCTTAGGTTTGCACTGGTCCTCCTCCTCCTATTCCTCCTCTTCCTCCTCCTCCTCGTCCTCCTCCTCCTTCTCCTCAGTATAGGCGGCAGCAAGACTGGAGGGATACATGAGCAGGGACACGCGAGGAGGCTGAAGAAGACAAGCCTTCTTCACGTCGGTGCTGAACTCCTCCTCGGTCGGCACCTCTCGCAGTGGATCGGCGCGCGTCCTCGGCTGCTTGTACTGGCGAACGGCGACGATGCCCGAGGAGAGGGATATCCCATCGCCCCAGTGGCCCTGCATGCCACCCAGCAGCAGCGTGCCTCCCCCAGGGAAGGGGCGCGTGGCACTGCCCTCGAAGCAAGCGCTGACCTCGTCTCTGCGCGCTTGACGGAACGCGTGCACACGGCCTCGTGCGGTAGCGTGGCGATGCGCAGCACACGCTGCAATGATGCAGCCAGAAAGCGTGCGCCGAACGAAAAAAAAACACATACGCACAGCTGTCAAAGAGTCCGTGGGGAGCATCCCCCACAAACAGCACAAGCGCTGAGTGACACTCGCCCCCTTCTCTCGCATGTGAACGCGTAGAAAGCAGTGCGCGCGCTGTGCACGATAAGGCCTGTCTGCATGGAGACGCATCACTCAAGGAGGCATCGTTAGCCAAGCCTTATTAGTCATTACGGTTACGAAGAGCTGGGGAATACCACCATGCGTCAAACAATTTGCACCGACACTAGAGGCTGCTCGAAAAACTTGGTAACAGCACGAAACTTGTTGAAGCTGACGTGTGCACCCGACCGCCAGCCCGGGACCCGATTGCATGCAGCGCAAGCGCTGGCTTTCCTCCCCCGACTCGTCCCTCCATCCCGCCAGCCTCTCGCCGCCCCCCACGGCCCTCACAATCGCCCTCCTCCCCCCGATCCTCCCCATGCTCCCCGCCACCCTCCTTGTCGCCCTCCTCTTCGATGCCTCCCCCCCCAAAAACACATCATCGCCCTCTTCCTCGTTGCCTTCTCGTTGCTTCGTTGCCTCGTTGCCTCCTCCTCCTCCTCCTCCTCCTCTTCCTCCTCCTCCTCCTCCTCCTCCTCCTCCTCCCCACCACCACAACCATCACCATCACCATCACCATCACAATCACAATCACCACCACCACTACCAACACCACCACCATCATCAACATCAACATCAACATCAGCATCAGCATCATCATCATCATCATCATCATCATCATCATCAGCAGCAGCATCAGCATCAGCATCAGCATCATCAGCATCATCATCATCATCATCATCATCATCAGCAGCATCAGCATCAGCATCAGCATCATCATCGGCATCATCATCAGCATCATCACTAGAATCAGCATCATCAGCATCATCACCATCATCAACAGCAACCTCATCAACAACAACATCAGCAGCAGCAACAGCATCCTTATCATCACCATCATCATCGCAACCACCACCATCACATCCACCACCACCACCACCACCACCATCATCATCATCATCATCATCATCATCATCACCATCATCACCATCACCATCACCATCACCATCATCATCATCGTCATCATCATCAGCAGCAGCAACATCACATCGTCGTCATCATCGTCGTCATCATCAGCATCATCAGCATCATCAGCATCGTCATCATCATCATCATCATCATCATCATCAGTACCATCGTCGTCGTCATCAGCATCATCATAATCATCAGCATCATCCTCCTCATCCTCATCCTCCTCCTCCTCATCATCATCATCATCATCATCAGCATCATCATCAGCATCATCGGCATCAGCATCAGCATCAGCGTCAACATCAGCATCATGATGATGATCATCATCAGCAGCAGCAGCAGCATCGCCATCATTATCCAACTCACCCTCCTCCTCCTCCTCCTCCTCCTCCTCCTCCTCGCCCTCCTTCCCTGACTCGCCGCCCTCAAACTCCTCGCCCTCCTTCTCCAAGTCGCTCCCCCCCCTCCTCCTCCTCCTCCTCCTCCTCCTCTCCTCCTCCCTCCTCCTCCTCCTCCTCCTCCTCCTCCTCAATGCGCCAGCGGCGGCGCCTGGGCGCAGCCGCGCGCGCGCGCGGCGCGCGCGCGCACCCCCCGCGGCCGCCGCCGCCGCCGCCGCCCGCGCGCAGCGGGCAGGGCTGCCACGCGCGCGCGCGGGGGGGGAGGGCGCGCGGGGCTCGAGCGCGCGCGCGGGGGGGAGGGGCGCGCGGAGCCGGGAGCCAACACGCCTGCGCCCCCGACTGAGGGGCGGCGATGTAGAGGGGGAGCGACAGAGGTGCGATAGAGGGGCAAAGATCGAGGGGGATCGATAGAGGGGCAACGATGGAGGGGGAACGACAGAGGGGCAAGGATAGAGGGGGAATGCACATCGCAGCACATCGCCGACGGGACAGCACATCGCCCTAGGACACTGAGTACTGAGTCGGCCTGGAAATCGGCAGCACATCGCCGACAGGGCTCGGCGATGGGCCCCGGACTGCGAAGGTGGCCGGTCGGGCCCCTGTCAGCGATGAGCGTGCGACTAGCCGATGCATCCCCCCCCCATGGCAGAGCCCCTGCCCGCCCTCCTCGGGGGGCGTCAATTGGCCAGCTCAACGACCCCGGCCGCGCCCATCCGTGGGGCCCAGGAGCGGTGTTTGCGCCCCCCTGGCCAAGCCACACCGATCCTGGGCCCAGGATGGGCGCGACTGGGATCGGTGAGGTGGTCAGTTGACGTCCCCCGACCTCCCGCAGCAGGCGGTCTTGAAATTCTCATTGCGCTGTCCACAGTAGCCTCGAACTTTTCCCAGAGCCGTTGTTTGACGGTCCTGGGGCCTGGCGAGGGCCGCCAGAAGCAACAAAAACTATGAAAAAGTCTCCGCCTTGAGCTCTCCAAACGTTGGAGGTCTGGGATGGGGAAGGGGCCCCTGCCGTGTCTCTGATGTTCGGCCTCTAGGGGCCGAGGGACCGTCTCCGATCGACTCGGAAACAGAACAGCTGGTCCTGGGGAGAGCCCAAAGCTCCAGGACCTGCTTCCCTCAGGACCCCCGGTCTCTTATGCCAGGGCAACTATATTCGCACTTCGCGCTCCGCGAATATCTTCGCGAAGCGCAACTAATTTCGCACACCTGTGGTGGCCCTAGCCTCGGGATCCCCTGTCTCTTATGCCAGGGAGACGGTGGGGGGGAGGGGCAGCACTGAACTTGTGGGTGGTCCGCGTGGTGCGCCTTCTCCGCGCGTCCCTGGCTCGCGCAGCTCGCCGCGCGCCAGGTTCGCGCGGGCGGGGGGGCGCCGAGCCAGGAGTTGGAACGCCTACACCTGGACCAACGGACCCATTCTCCTCTCCTCCCCGTCGTGATCATCGTCATTACAGTCATCATCGCCATCGCCATCGCCATCGCCATCGCCATCGCCATCGCCATCGCCGTCATCATCATCATCATCATCATCATCATCATCATCATCATCATCATCATCATCATCATCATCATCATCATCATCATCATCATCATCAATCATCATCATCATCATCATCATCATCATCATCATCATCATCATCATCATCATCATCATCATCATCATCATCATCATCATCATCATCATCATCATCATCATCCTCATCCTCATCCTCATCCTCATCCTCATCCTCATCATCCTCATCGATCATCATCGTCATCGTCATCATCAGCATCAGCATCAGCATCAGCATCAGCATCCTCATCCTCATCCTCATCCTCATCGTCATCGTCATCCTCATCCTCATCCTCATCAGCAGCATCATCAGCATCAGCATCAGCATCATCATCGCCATCATCCATCATCATCACCATCATCATCAGCATCATCATCATCAGTCTCATCATCAGTATCATTGTCATGATCATGATCATGATCATCATCCTCATCATCCTCATCATCAGCATCATCAGCATCATCTTCAGCATCATCATCAGCAGCATCCTCATCAGCATCATCAGCATTCATCCTCATCCTTATCATCATCAGCAGCATCACCACCACAATCACCATCACAATCACCAACACAATCACCGCAACCACCATCACCGTCACCATCAACGTCACAATCATCATCAGCATCACCATCATCTTGTCATCATCACCGTCATCATGATCATGATCATCATCCTCATCATCATAATCATCATCATCATCATCATCATCATCATCATCATCATCATCATCATCACAATCATCACCATCACCACATGATCGGCATACTCGCCCTCATCCTCATCCTCATCGGCAGCATCAGCATCAACATCAGCATTAGCGTCAGCATCACCATCACCATCATCAGGATCATCCTCATGGTCATCATCATCATCATCATCATCATCATCATCATCATAATCGTCATCATAATCGTCATCATCATGGTCATCATCATCATCATCACCATCACCATCACCATCACCATCACCATCACCATCATCATCATCATCATCATCATCATCATCATCATCATCATCATCATCATTACTATCATCATCGTCACCATCCGCATCATCATGATCATCATGATCATGATCATCATCATCATCATCATCAGCATCATCATCATCATCATAACCACCACCAGCATACTCATTATCCTCATCCTCCTCCTCCTCCTCCTCCTCCTCGTCATCATCATCATCATTATCAGTATCATCATTAACATCATCACCATCCCGTCGAGGATCAACAGCCCGTCGCGCATCGCGGGGCGCGATGCTCGAAAATGGGTGACCCTGGACACACCCGATGGTTGGCGTCTACCTTGCCCCTTTTTTGACGATTAGCCCAGGGGGGAAGTGAGAAGGGGCGGGCCTTCTCAGAAGGCTCGGAAGTCCCCCCCCAGCTGTCTCAGAAGTTCTCTAAGCCCCGAAGACACTGAAAACCTCTGAAGGCGCGAGGGCTTCTGAGAAGTCCCCCCATCGCTCGCCGCCGATGTTTGTTAGAGTTGCTCTCTGGCTGTCCTCTCTGCCTGCTCGCCCGCGCAGAGGGGCCGAGGGGGGCGGCATGGCGAGGGGGGCCGGCCTTCGAGAAAAGCGCCCCGCCTCCCAGGTACTGCCTGCCCCAGGAACCGGAGCAAACATCTGCATAAACATGGCGTCTCGGAGGTCCTCGCGGATTCCTCGGATCCGCGCCAGACCCACCTCCCTGGCGCGCGGAGCGCGCCAGGGGCGGCGCCAGAGGCGCCGCCAGGGGCGCCCCCGAGCCGATCCAAGGAATCCGCGCGGAGCTCCGATAATCTATGGTATGTTGTGCCGCCTCTCCTCCCTCCCCAAGAGGATGGAGGAGTGGCAGGAGTGGCAGGTGTCGGAAACAACTGAGCAACACTCACGCGTAACATATGGTGTGAACTCCCCCCCCCTCCCGCCGAATGCAATGCTGATGTCGGATCTTCCGAGCTCCGAGCTTAATAATGTACCTCAACGGTCGCGCATCCATTCTTATGCGCGTTGATTCTATGTCTCCCCCGAGAGGCGCGAAGATAATCACGGATCACGCGCCGCGGCCCAGACTGGAGAAGCTACTTCTCCAAAGAGGCGTGACGAGGGCGCGAGGGCGCGAAGATGAGCGCGCATCGCGGGACGCGGGGCGCGATGCGAAGTTAGGTTTTTGCGAGGATGGCGAGGAGGATGAGATGCTCGCTGAGGGAACCTTCTGGCAGGAGACACGCGTTCCACTCATGCGTCGATGCTGCGTCGAACGCCCGTCGAACGTTCGTCGAGCTTGAATCGAGCTGGAGTCAAACAGATCCCTCAGGTGGGCCCCAGGAAGCTCCCCATACGTTGGGGCCTTGGTAGATGCTGGTGTGGAGCCGACGCCCCCAGAACAATGGGGGGGGGCGTCGGCGGAGAGTCGGCGGCGCGGGCGCGCTCTCCAGCTGCGGGTCCGCCACCAGCTCGTGCAGGAGCGCCTCTCGAGGATAAAAAACAGCACCAGTCAGCATGAGCACAAACGTTCGACGGTCCGCGGCGATATCTTGGATCTGCGCTGGCCCCCCGTCTGGCGGCGCCTCCGGCGCTGCCCCTGGCGCGCTCCGCGCGCCAGAGAGGGGGGGGGCAGCGCAGATCCGAGACATCCGCGCGGACCTTGGCGTGGGGGAAACTGCTCAGGGAGGGAAAAGGGGTCCTGGACCCTGGGGCCTTCCCCCAAGACCAAATCTTCATCCCGAGTCGCTTTCCGACAGCCCCCGGGGCCCGTGGAGGGCCCCGAGGGCCCTGAAACGGCGAAAGGCCTCAGGACCTGTTTCCTTCAGGACCTGCTTCCCCCATGGCGATCTGTGTTTGTGCAGTTGTTTGTTCCTCGAGGCTCGTGCAGAAGCGCCTCGTCCGTGACCAACTTCAGCAAGGACTCCTGCCGCCCGCGGACCGCGAGGCCGCCCGGCCCTCGGGGAGGCCAACCGGCAGCCTCTGGGCATCCGGAGCGCGCAGCAACTTCAGGCCGAGAGCTGCGAGCACACACGCCATGTTCGTATGTATGTATATGTGCACCAGCTGTCGATGTACATGTATGTACGCATATTATGGACTCGGCTATGCATCAAATGCTGCCTCGTAATTCCTGTGAGCGCCAGTGGATCTAGTGCACATACGTGCTGCAAAGGTTGTTGCCATGAACGGGCATATGCATACTTACACATATAATCATACATATATATATATATGTATATAGACGTAAGCATATAGATATGCACATAAACGTATACATATACATACATGAACCATCGCGCGCGCTTCGCGCGCGCTCAAGTTCAAGCTAGGCTTGATGGGCTAAATCATGGAATATCATTGTTGTCGCTTCTTGCATCGAAGGACTCTCTTGGAGGCCCTGCGCAAGTCTCGGAACCGTTTAGGAGGGGAACTGTGGAAACGCAGAAATTATTAGCTTCCGTTAGGTATTCAACGATTTGGGGCCCTCAAAGGCTTCCTGGTTTCTTTTCTGGGAGCTGAGGGGGGCCTTGATTGCGGTCTGTTCAAGAGTAGACATGCGGCGAACTTGACAAAAAGAGAGGAAATTGTAGAATTTCCATGTTTTTCAAGTTGCCGTGCCTGGGCTGTGGGTTGGAAGTTTTCTGGATGCAGGCCACGGTCCGTTGGGATGCCTCTCGGGATCTCCGTGCAAAAATAAGCAGGTAGTGAGTTTGAAATAACATAAATTCAAATTGTTCAACTCATGGGATCATGGGATCTCGATTTCTACCGTGCTTTCAGGGGCAGCCAAAAGGACGCGAAGACGATCCAAGAGAGTGCCAAGACAGCGTCAGAGAGTTCAACAATATTCCCGAAACATCTTTGCATGTGACTCCGAAGTCTTGATAGGGGCTGGAGGAAGAGAATAGGGAGTAGGAGTCCCAACTTGAAAAAAAAGGGAATCTGTGGAAGTCCCTTTTTGTTTAAGTTCCTCGGTCTTTAAGCGTTGGAAGCGGGAAAACGTGAGAAGGCGAAAAACGTCGACAAAAACATCTGGAAATCAACGATTTGACCCTCTTCGGGCTCTCTCGGGACGGCTCTCTCTTGGGCTGTTTGGGGGGCCTCGTCGGGGCTTTTGTGGGCGCCTCTCAGGGGTCTGGGTTGTTGGAGGCCCCTGGGGGTCCCAGAGTCCTCTCGGAGGTCTCTGGAGGCCTTCTGCTCTCGCTCTTAGGCTCATCTTGGGCCTGTTCTGGGGTGGTCTGGAGCTGTCCTGGGCGCCGCTTCGGCAATCTTGGGGCTGTCTTGGCCCGTCTTGGAGCCGTCTTGGGAGCCTCTTGGGCGATCTTGGGGCGATCTTGGGGGCCTCTTCGGCCGTGTTGGAGCGTTGGCATGAGATGGTGAGAAGGCCAAGAAACATGAACAAACAAATGAAAGTAAACGATTTTAGGTTCTCCGGGCGCTCTCGGGAGGCCCCTCAGAGCTATCTTGAGCTCTCTTGGAGGCCTCCTGGGAGCCTGGAGAGCCGCCCGAAAGCTATCCTGGATTGCTTGGGAGCGTCTTGGGCTGTTCTTTTACGTTCTGAAGGCTTCTTGGGGTCTTCTTGGGCTGTCTTTGGGCGTTTTGGGGGCTCTCCGGGAGGCCGGGAAGCGCGGTACCAAGAGCGTTCCGCAGATGTTCCGGGAAGGTGTGGGATCCCGGGAGGAGGGGGGGCGTATTTTTTGAACTTTTTAAAAAGTGAATCTCTGGAATTTCCCTTTTTATCAAGTTCCTCGGTCTTGGAGCGTTGGAAGCGGGAAAACGTGAGAAGGCGAAAAACGTCGACAAAACCACTGGAAATCAACGATTTGACCCTATTCGGGCTCTCTCGGGACGGCTCTCGCGGACGACCGCCACCACAACGACGACGACGACGACGTCGACAACGACGACGACGACGAAGACGACGACGACGACGTCCATACAGTGATTCGGTCTGGAGCTGTCCTCCTCCTCCTCCTCCTCCTCCTCCTCCTCCTCCTCGTCCTCCTCGTCCTCACTCCTCTGTCCCTCCTCAGCGCCTCCACCTCCTCCACCTCCGCCTCTCCATCCTCCTCCTCCTTCTCCTTGTCTTGTTCCCGCCCCCGCGGGTTAACAAAAATTATAGCCGGAGTGCAGTATCCCCAAACAGGGTTTTTAGACCCACTGCGGTTTCCATGGTCGATTGCGTGCCGTCCAGTGCGGGCTGGCATGGCATGTTAAAACATGCCTCCTCCTCCTCCTCCTCCTGCTCCTCCTTTCTCCTCCTCCTCCTCCTCCTCCTCCTCCTCCTCCTCCTCCACCTCCTCGTCATCCCGAACGGCATCTCGGAGCCCAGAGTTGCGAGGATGTCTCCAGCGTAACGGGCTGGACCACCTCGCGCGCGGCATTTCGGACCCCAGAGTTGCGATGATGTCTCGGGCGAAACGTGCTGCGAGGAAGTCTCAGGCGAAACGGGCTGGACCACCTCGAGCGCGGCGTCTCAGAGCTCCGAGTTGCGGGGGCCTCCTGGGGCCTCCTGGGACCTCCTGGTGACCTCCTGGGGCTTCCTCCTGGGCCTCCTGTGGCCTCCTGGACCCCACCTGGGGCTTCCTGAAGCCTCTTGGTGCTCCCAGCCGGGATATCTAACCTGTGGCCGTCCGGGGCCCCCTCACATGGGGGGGGGGCCACAAAGAGCAGGAAAAATCAAAAAAATCACGAATCGACACCGAATGTGTATTAACTGGATAAAACGTTCAGATAGGGGCCTCCCTGGGGCCTCCTGGGTAGCCTCCTGAGAATCACCAGGGGTACCACTGGGGCCTTTCCTTGGCGTCCTGCGACCACTCCTGAATCACTCCTGGGGGCATCCTGGAGCCACATGTGGTCTTAACATGGGTCCCCAGGCTGACAACCTCTTTGCCAGCAAATCTGAGAGCTCAGAGTTGCGAGACTGTCTTGTGCGAAACGGGCCGACCACCTTGCGCACGCATCTCAGAGCTCAGAATTGCAAGGAATGTTCTCAGGCGAGATGGCCGACCACAGCATGGCGCAGGGCATCTCGGAGCCCAGAGTTGCGAGGATGTCTCCAGCGTCACGGGCTGGACCACCTCGCGCGCGGCATCTCGGACCCCAGAGTTGCGACGATGTCTCTAGCGAAACGTGTTGCGAGGAAGTCTCAGGAGAAGCGGGCCAGACCACCTAAAACGCGGCGTCTGAGAGCTCCGAGTTGCGGGGGCCTCCTGGGGCCTCCCGGGGCCTCCTGGGGACCTCCTGGGGCTTCCTCCTGGGCCTCTTGTGGCCTCATGGACCCCGCCTGGGGCTTCCTGAAGCCTCTTGGGGCTCCCAGGGGGGATATCTAACATGTGGCCGTCGGGGCCCCCTCAAGGGGGGGGGAACAAGAGCAGGAAAAATCAACGAATCGACACCAGATGTGTATTAACTGGACACGTTCTGATAGGGGGCCTCCTGGGCCTCCTGGGAGCCTCCTGGGAATCTCCTGGGGGCCCCTGGGGCCTGTCCTGGGCGTCCTGCGAACCTCCTGGGACTCCTGGGGCTCCCCGGTCCCAGGGAGGATATGTAACATGTGGTCTTCTGGGCCCCCAGGCTGGACCACCTCTTGCGCGGCATCTGGGAGCTCAGAGTTGCGAGAATGTCTTGTGCGAAACGGCCCGGACCACCTTTTGCACGGCATCTCAGAGCTCAGAGTTGCGAGGATGTCTCAGGCGAGACGGGCCGGACCACCTCGCGCAGGGCATCTCAGAGCTCAGAAGTTCGAGGAATGTCTCCAAGCGAACGGGCTGGACCACCTCGCGCGCGGCATCTCGGACCCCAGAATTGCGACGATGTCTCGGGCGAAACGTGCTGCGAGGAAGTCTCAGGCGAAACGGGCCGGACCACCTCGAGCGCGGCGTCTCAGAGCTCCGAGTTGCTGGGGCCTCCTGGGGCCTCCTGGGGCCTCCTGGTGACCTCCTGGGGCTTCCTCCTGGGCCTCCTGTGGCCTCCTGGACCCCACCTGGGGCTTCCTGAAGCCTCTTGGGGCTCCCAGGGGGATATCTAACATGTCCCCCCCCTCCCCACCCCAATGCTGATGCCATTAGGCCCCCCCCCCCGCGCGATGGTCCCCCCCGCCCCCCCCTGTGGGCGTGGCGTGGTGCTGCGCTGCGGTGCCCCCCTCCCCCCTCCTGTGGATGTGGTGTGGTGCTGTGGTGGTTCAGAGGTGGGCGTGGCGTGGTGCTGCGCTGCGGTGCCCCCCTACCCCCCCTGTGGATGTGGTGTGGTGCTGTGGTGGTTCAGAGGTCGTCGTCGTCGTCGTCGTCCTCGTCGTCCTCGTCGTCCTCGTCGTCGTCGTCGTCATCGTCGTCGTCGCCGTCGTCATCGTCGTCATCGTCGTCGTCGCCGCCGCCGCCGGCGTCGTCGCCGCCGCAGCCGTCGTTGTCGTCGTCGTGGTCGTCGTCGTCGTCGTCGTCGCCGTCGTCGCCGTCGTCGCCGTCGTCGCAGCCGTCGTCGTCGTCGTCGTCGTCGTCGTCGTCGTCGTCGTCGTCGTCGTCGTCGTCGTCGTCGTCGTCGTCGTCCCGTCGTCGTCGTCGTCCTCGTCGTCGGTCTGCCGCTTGCCGCGCCGCCGCCGCCGCCGCCGGCCGCGCCGCCGCCGCCGCCGGCCGCCGCCGCCGCCGCCGCCGCCGCCGCCGCCCGCCGGCCTCCCGCCGCGCCGGCCGCCGCGCGCCGCCGCCGCCCGCCTGTCCGCCGCCGACGCCGCCGCCGCCGCCGCACGCCGGCCGCCGCCGTCTCGTCGTCGTCGTCGTCGTCGGTCGTCGTCGCGTCGTTCGTCGTCGTCGTCGGTCGTCGTCGTCGTCGTCGTCGTCTCGTCGTCTCGCTCGTCGACGTCGTCGTCGTCCGTCGTCGTCGTCGTCGCCGTCGTCGCCGTCGTCGCAGCCGTCGTCGTCGTCGTCGTCGTCGTCGTCGTCGTCGTCGTCGTCGTCGTCGTCGTCGTCGTCGTCGTCGTCGTCGTCGTCGTCGTCGTCGTCTCTGGGACCATACCATCTGGGGGGGGGCCGAGGAATCCTGGGACCATACCATCTGGGGGGGGAGGGGGGGGACCGTGGGCCCGGAGCCCGGGATCATATCTAACATGTGGCCGTCGGGGCCCCCCAAAATGGGGAGGGGGCCACAAGAGGGGATCATATCTAACATGTGGC
The DNA here is from genome assembly GCA_963575745.1 of Prorocentrum cordatum. Classification (NCBI taxonomy): domain Eukaryota; class Dinophyceae; order Prorocentrales; family Prorocentraceae; genus Prorocentrum; species Prorocentrum cordatum. The sequence goes on along the minus strand of CAUYUJ010019883.1, from coordinate 12,876 downwards.
CGTCGGGGCCCCCCAAATGGGGAGGGGGCCACAAGAGCCATCAGATGTGTATTAACTTGACACGTTCTGATAGGGGGCCTCCTGGGGCCTCCTGGGAGCCTCCTGGGAATCTCCTGCGGACCCCTGGGGCCTGTCCTGGGCGTCCTGCGGCTTCCTGAAGCTCTCTGGGGCCTCCTGGGGCTCCCAAGGTCCCAGGGAGGATATGTAACATGTGGTCTTCTGGGCCCCCAGGCTGGACCACCTCTTGCGCAGCATCTGGGAGCTCAGAGTTGCGAGAATGTCTTGTGCGAAACGGGCCGGACCACCTTGCGCACGGCATCTCAGAGCTCAGAGTTGCGAGGATGTCTCAGGCGAGACGGGCCAGTGTCTCGGGCGAAACGCGCTGCGAGGAAGTCTCAGGCGAAACGGGCCGGACTACCTCGAGCGCGGCGTCTCAGAGCTCCGAGTTGCGGGGGCCTCCTGGTGCCTTTGGTGCCTCCTGGGGACCTCCTGGGGCTTCCTCCTGAGCCTCCTGTGGCCTCCTGAACTCCACCTGGGGTTTCCTGAAGCCTCTTTGGGCTCCCAGGAGGGATATCTAACCTGTGGCCGCTTGGGCCTCTCAAAATGAAGGGGGGGGCACAAGAGCAGGAAAAATCAACGAATCGACACCAGATGCGTATTAACTTGACACGTTCTGATAGGGGGCCTCCTGGGGGCTCCTGGGAGCCTCCTGGGAATCTCCTGCGGACCCCTGGGGCCTGTCCTGGGCGTCCTGCGGCCTCCTGGAGCTCTTTGGGGCCTCCTGGGGCTCCCAGGGTCCCAGGGAGGATATGTAACATGTGGTCTTCTGGGCCCCCAGGCTGGACCGGCATCTGGGAGCTCAGAGTTGCGAGAATGTCCTGTGCGAAACAGGCCGGACCACCTTGCGCACGGCATCTCAGAGCTCAGAGTTGCGAGGATGTCTCAGGCGAGACGGGCCGGACCACCTCGCGCAGGGCATCTCAAAGCTCAGAAGTTCGAAGATGTCTCAGGCAGGCTCCCAAGGTCACAGGGAGGATATGTAACATGTGGTCTTCTGGGCCCCCAGGCTGACCACCTCTTGCGCGGCATCTGGGAAGTCAGAGTTGCGAGAATGTCCTGTGCGAAACAGGCCGGACCACCTTGCGCACGGCATCTCAGAGCTCAGAGTTGCGAGGATGTCTCAGGCGAGACGGGCCGGACCACCTCGCGCAGTGCATCTCAGAGCTCAGAAGTTCGAGGATGTCTCAGGCGAAACGGGCCGGACCACCTCTCGCGCGGCATCTCCGAGGTCAGAATTTCGAGGATGTCTCAGGCGAAACGGGCCGGACCACCTCGCACAGGGCATCTCAGAGCTCAGAGTTTCGAGGATGTCTCAGGCGAAACGGGCCGGACCACCTCGCACCGGGCATCTCAGAGCTCAGTGTTTCGAGCATGTCTCAAGCGAAACGGCCCGGACCACCTCTCGCGCGGCGTCCCAGAGCGCAACTTTTTGAGGATGTCTCAGGCGAAACGGCCAATCCTGGCCAACTCAGAAACGAGAGTTGTGAGGATGTCTCAAGCGAAACGGCCTGGACCATCAAATTTTTGTGAGGATGTCTCTGCTCCGACTTCCCTCGGCCGGAGTTAGCTTCTATCACAACAGCACCCCGTTCAGCAAGCTGTTTGGGGAATCATGCGGGCGGATGTCTGGGGACCAGCAGGATGGGAGAGACCCAGACCCACGACGTCGTGATTGTTTCACAAAGGAGGTATCTGGAGGTGTGGACACCTTCCCGGGGACCGGTTCTCGTCCCGAGTCGCCTTTGACAGTCCTGGGGCCCGTTGAGGGCCCCCTGGAAACCGAAAGCGGCCGAGAACCTCTCGTCGCGTTTTTCTCACGACGGGAGAGGATTGGGGGGAGGGGAGAGAAGGAGGGAGGGAGGGATGCCCGATCACCCGACTTCATTTTTTTTGCTAGTCGGCTCCTGGAGGTCGGGACGCCTTCCCCGGGACCAGTTTTGCATCCTGTTTTTTGATGGTCCCGGGGCTGGCTGAGGGCCACTGCATGGTGGCCGCAAACGGCAGCAAACCTCCCGTCGTGATCCTTTGATGACGCGAGTGAGTGCGGGGGGGGGAGAGGGGAGAGAAGGGAGACATGCCCGGTCTTCCGGCGCCGTGATTTTTTCTCTATACGTCGGCTCCTGGAAGTCTGGCCCCTTCCACGGGACTGGCTTGTCATCCTGACCAAGAACTCCGATATCGTGATTTTTTCGACGCGGGGTCCCTGGAGTGGCCCCGAGGTCCGGACAATTTCCATAGGCCCGGAGTTTCGTCCTAAATGTTTGACAGTCCCGGGGCCCGTTAGGGGCGTCAGGATGCCGAGAGTTGTCTGGAAGCTTCGGGATCGGCCAGAGTACCTCAGGGCGTCTGGGAAGAGGGCTCTTGGGAGCCTCTTGGGGCTTCCTGGCGGCCCCGTGAGGCCCGCTTGGGTTTATTTTTCGGGGGTTCTTGGAGGTTTCTTGGGGTCTCCGGGGTGCTTTTTTGGGAGGATGGCTCGAAATGTCGGCTGGAGTACCCCTCGGGGCTGTGTGGGGAAGCTGTCCCGGGGCCCTCTGGGACTGTCTTGGGGGCCCCCTGGACAACCGAGGGCCCCTCTTGAGCCGTCTTGGAGGCCTCTTGATACTCTCTTTGGCCGTCTCGGGGCGATCTGGTCGGCTCCTGGGGCCGTCTTCGAGGCGGTCGACGCCGAAGCGGTGAACATCGTACAAATATACATTTTCCGAAGGAAATGGTGCCTTTTTTGCTTCTGGAGGCGGTCTTGGAAGTCTTCTTGGGGGACTCTTGGGCCGTCGTGGGAGCTCCCGGAGGCCGTGTTGGAGCCATCTTCGGCGTCTTGGAGCGACGATTCGGGAATTCTGGGCTCTCGTGGACGTTTGGAGACATCCTGGGACCTTCGGGTGGCGTTTCGGGGCTGTCGGGGGCTGTCTCGGGGGGGCCCCAGAAGCCCCGGTCCTCCCATGCCCCCCCGTGGCCCGGGCACCCGGGCCTCGTGCATGGGGGGATATATATATATATATATATATATATATATATATACACACATACACATGCATACATGCATACATGCATACATGCATACATGCATACATGCATACATACACACATACACACATACACACATACACACATACACACATACATACATACATACATACATACATACATACATACATACATACATACATACGGACGGACGGACGGACGGACGGACGGACGGACGGACGGACAGACAGACAGACAGACAGACAGACAGACAGACAAACAGACAAACAGACAGACAGGCAGGCAGGCAGGCAGGCAGGCAGACAGACAGACAGACATACACATATGCATACATACATACATACATACATACATACATACATACATGCATACGTACTTACTTACTTACTTACTTACTTACTCACTTACTTACTTACTTACTTACTTACTTACTTACATACATACATGCGTGCGTGCGTGCGTGCGTGCGTGCGTGCGTGCGTGCGTGCGTGCGTGCATGCATGCATGCATGCATGCATGCATACATACATGCGTGCGTGCGTGCGTGCGTGCGTGCGTGCATGCATGCATGCATGCATGCATGCATACATACATGCATACATACATACACACACACGCCTTGTATCGAGATCAAGGCGAGTGCGTTAGGCTGCGACGCACGCCGCTCGAGACGGCCCTCGGGCCCAACTGCTCACGGCTGGGGCACACGCCCGCGCGGATGCTGCACCCCTCGCGCTTCTCCCGGAGGGGAGGGGGGCGGGCCATCGCTCGGACGTCCATTCCCCGCCGCATTGTTCGGTTTCGTGCGTTCGTCTCTTTTCTCGCAAAGTGATCCAAGATGCTCCTCGCTTGTCCTCGCCGAGAGAGCATGCACGCGTCCGAACGATGCCCAAGGCAGACGGGCCCCAGCACGGTCAAGAACTGGCTTGGGATGCTGAACTGGTCATGAGGCACGCCCAGGCATCTAGGACCCGTTTCCCTCGGGACCCCTTGTCCACATCAGGGGAACACACACATTGACATGAACATCAAAACTCGGAGGTCCGCGCGGATTTCTCGGATCGGTGCTGGACCCCCCTCCTTGGCGCGCGGAGCGCGCCAGGGGAGGCGCCGCCGAGGAGCTCCAGCGCCGATCCGAGCAATCTGCGCGGACCTCTGAGTTTTTACGTGTATGTCATTGTTTGTTTCCCGACGAACGGCGGCAAAGGCAGCCACCAGTCGGAGGCGCGCACAAGGGGGTGGAGGGAGAGGGGAAAGCTTCTCAGAACGCGGCTGCTTCTCAGAAGGCGCCCGCCCGCCTTACATCGATAGGCAAGGCCCGCACCTTCCAAGAAGCAGGGGTGCTTATTAGAAGCCCTCCCCCCTCCCCCCACCCCCCTTTGCAAGGGGCTGACTCCAGTCGGAGGTTGCCATAAGTGATCCTGGCCCAGGGTGCCTCCCCAGCGTTTCGTGCCCTCTCGGGCCATTGGGGCCTTTGCGCAGCATGGGGAGGTGCTCTCTCCTCAACCACTTCTCCTCTCGCATCTCTCCTCTCTCCTCTCTCCTCTCGCCTCCTCCTCCTCCTCCTCCTCCTCCGCCTCCTCGTCCTCCCCGAAGACGAAAAAAACACCACACCCTCTGGGGCGCCCCGAGCAGCTGGGGTCACATTGGGCCAAGGCCTCCTCTGGCAACACCCGAACCAGGCCTGCATGTCACGAGCGGAAATAATGGTGATAGACTCACCCTTCCTGGAAAACATGCTCGTCAAATCGAAGCTGGTGCTGATGTCCCGTGAGGGTTGCGCAAGGACCTGGACGAAAGAAGAGACGGGGGGCGGTCGACAGAGGGCCGAGAACAACTACGTCGGCACCCTCTCCAGATTCCCCCCCTACGCCTCCTCCTCCTGCTCCTCCTCCTGCTCCTCCTCCTGCTCCTCCTCCTCTCCTCCTCCAGCTCCTGCTCCCCTCTCTCCTCCTCCTCCTCCTCCTACTCCTCCTCCTCCTCCTCTCCTCCTCCTCCTCCTCCTCCTCCTCCTCCTCCCTCCTCCTCCTCCTCCTCCTCCCTCCTCCCTCCTCCTCCTCCTCCTCCTCCTCCTCCTCCTCTCCTTCCTCCCTCCTCCCTCCTCCCTCCTCCTCCTCCTCCCTCCTCCCTCCTCCCTCCTTCCGCCCTGCTCCGCCCTGCTCCGTCCTGCTCCGCCCTGCTCCGCCCTGCTCCGCCCTGCTCCGCCCTCCTCCGCCCTCCTCCGCCCTCCTCCGCCCCTCCGCCCTCCTCCCTCCTCCCCCTCCCTCCCTCCCTCCCTCTCTTTTTCCCTCCCTCCCTCCTATCCTCCTCTTCTTCTTCCTCCTCCTCCTCCTCCTCCTCCTCTCCTCCTCCTCCTCCTGCTTCCTCCTCCTCCTCCTCCTCCTCCGCCTCCGCCTCCTCCTCTCCTCCTCCTCCTCCTCCTCCTCCTGCTCCTGCTCCTGCTCCTGCTCCTGCTCCTGCTTCTGCTCCTGCTCCTGCTCCTGCTCCTGCTCCTGTTCCTGCTCCTGCTCCTGCTCCTCCTCCTCCTCCTCCTCCTCCTCCTCCTCCTCCTCCTTTTCCTTATAAATGATACCAGAGAAAAAAAAACCCAATCAGATTTTTTTTGGGGGGGGCTATGGGGCGTTAGGGCTTTAGGGCTATGGGGCTATAGGGCTATAGGGCGATGTGGCCATAGGGATATAGGGCTAGAAGCATTTAGGGCTATGGGGCTATAGGGCTACAGGGCTATAGGGCTATAAGGCTATTCGGGCTATAGGGCTATATACGGCTATAGGGCTTTAGGACCATAGGGCCATAGGGCTATAGGGCTATAGGGCTATAGGGCTATAGGGCTATAGGGCTATGGGGCTATGGGGCTATGGGGCTATTGGGCTATTGGGCTATTGGGCTATAGGGCTATCGGAGGTGAGGGGGTGAGATCGAAATGGAACGGCGAGCCCCCCACCGGGAAATCGGTTTCGGTTTCGTGTTCGTGCGTGCCGTGCGTGCGAGGCGAAGCTGCGTGGGCGGGCGAGAAAAAGTCTCCTGTGGCTGAGGCGCGGCCGGACCAAATGTTTCTCTTCCGGGGCGCGGGGCCCGCGTGTGTCCCGCCGGTGTCCCGCGGTGTCCTCCTGTGGCTGAGGCGCGGCCGGACCAAATGTTTTTCTCATCCGGGGCGCGGGGCCCCGCGGTGTCCCGCCGGTGTCCCGCGGTGTCCCGCGGTGTCCCGCGGTGTCCCGCGGTGTCCCGCCGGTGTCCCGCGGTGTCCCGCGAGGATGATGATGATGAGATGATGATGATGATGATGATGATGATGATGATGATGATGATGATGATGAGATGATGATGATGATGATGATGATGATGATGATGATGATGATGATGATGATGATGATGATGGTGTCCCGATGAAGATGATGATGATGATGTTGATGGTGTCGATGATGATGATAGTGTCCCGATGATGAGGATGATGATGCTCATGATGATTATGTTGATGATGATGACGATAATGGTGTCCCGATGATGATGATGATGATGATGATGATGACGATGATGATGATGATTCCGATGATGTTGGTGATGATGATGATGGAAATGGTGTCCCGGCGATAATGATGTTGATGATGATGATGTTGATGATGATTATGGTGTCCCGATGATGATGCTGATGATGATGATGATGATTGTGATGCTGATGGTGTCCCGATGATGAAAATAATGATAATGACGATGTTGATGATGATGTTGCTCATGATGATGATGGTGCCCCAATGATGATGATGTTGTTGATGATGATGATGTCGATGATGATGATGATGCGATGATCATGATGATGGTGTCCCGAAAATGATGACGATGTTGATGATAACGTTGATGATGAGAACGATGGTGATCATGATGGTGTCCCGGTTATGATGATGATTCTGATGATGCTGCTGATGATGATGACGATGACTAAGTCCCGATGATGATGATGATGTTGATGATGAGATGATGATGGTGATGATGATGATGATGATGATGATGATGATGTTGTCCCGATGATGATGCTGACGTTGATGATGATGTTTATGATGATGATGATGATGATGATGATGATGATGATGATGATGATGATGACGGTGCCCTCATGATGATGACGATGTTGGTGATGATGTTGATGTTGATGATGTTGATGATGATGTTGATGATGAGATGATGATGGTGATGATGATGATGCCCGATGATGATGCTGACGTTGATGATGATGATGATGATGACGGTGCCCTCATGATGATGACGATGTTGGTGATGATGTTGATGTTGATGTTGATGTTGATGTTGATGTTGATGTTGATGTTGATGTTGATGATGATGATGATGATGATGATGATGATGATGATGATGACGTTGATTGTGAGAGCGATTGTGATATCGATAGTGATATCGATATTGAGACCGAATGTGAGATCGATTGTGTGATCGATTGTGAGATCGATTGTGAGATCAATTGTGAGATCGATCGAATGAGATAGATCGAGTGAGATCGATTGTGAGATCGATCGAGTGAGATCGATCGAGCGAGACCGATAGTGAGATCGATACTGCGATCGATAGTGAGACCGATCGAGTGAGACGTTGGTTCCCCCCCCCGAACCTCCTTATCACCCGAAGGATGGTCGTATAGGTACGGCTATAGGGCTATAGGGTTATAGTGCTATAGGGATATATGGCGATTGGGCTATTGGGCTATGGGGATATAAGGCTATTGGGCTAGGCACCCCCGGGCACTTCTGGGCACCCCGGACACCCGGGCACCCCTGGGCACCCGAGCACCCCCGGGCACCCGGGCACCCGGCCCCGGCCACCGAAATCGGCCACACACCTGGGCACCCGGGCACCTCCGGGAACCCCCAGGCACCCGGGCACCCGGCCCCGGCCACCGAAATCGGCCGCCCACCTCACCTCAGCTTTATATCCGCTAGGACCCCTACAGAGGCAAGCTCTGATTGGGGAATAATGTTTCCCTGTCGCACCCGATGCCAGTTTTTAGGGCGGGTCGCGCGTTTCGCATGAGACTTCCTCATCATTTATGATTCTGAAACTTAAAACATGGCAACAGCCTTACAGATGGAGGGCGGGTGGTTTTCAAAATGTGGCTCTCGCCTTAGCGCGGCGCAGATTCTTTTAAAACATTTGAAAGAGTTTCACGGATTGCGGGCGGATCGTTTTCAAAATGTGGTTCTCGCCTTAGCGCGGCGCAAATTCGTTTTCAAAATTTGCAAGAGTTTCACGGATTGAGGGCGATTCCTGATGTGGTTCTCGCCTGAGCGCGGCGTACATTCGTTTTGCACAACATTTTCAACAAAAAATTACACGGGTTCCCATCATCAGCGCACCAAACATTTGGTTTTGGAAGGATTCGGGATTACGCGGGTGCAACAGTTACGCTGATTCTTTCTTGAAATCCTAGGAATGGCGTTCTGGCGCCATTCAGGATCGTCAAAGCGCAACAGTCAGGTTGATCCGTGGCTTTGGAATCCCGAGAACAATATCTTGGCATGCGTCAGGGTCTTCAAACGGGTGTCTTCCAACGAGGCAGTTCCATCAATGGAAATGAACGTTGCTGGGGCCTCTGAAGAGGGAGCTTGGAGGGAGGGTTTACTCCAGCATCGTTGATGATTCTTGGGCTTACACTGGTCCTCCTCCTCCTCTTCGCTCCCCCCGCTCCTCCTATCTGAAATGACGGAAACGCGCGGCGACCAACTCTTCGTCCCAAGCCGTTTCCTCGACGGTCCCAGGGCCCGTGGGAGGCCCCGCGGCGTCGCAGACGGTGAAGATCCAAGGCCCATTGTTCCTCCAAGGAAACCGCCGGGGTAGCATCAGTGCAAGCGCGCGCCCCAACCGTTAGCATCTGGGCCCGAGAGCCAACCTGAGCGGCGAAAACTGGCGAAAACGGCTAAAGACGTTGGACAACCTTCCCGTCAGGACCCCTGGTGACCTGTCCGGTCTTACTAGACGTGTCTCTGGCCCAGGTGTCTCCTGGATTTCCAGGGACGCCCCCACGGCGTCCAGAGCACCCCGCACGAGGCCCAGAGGGCCCCGGGAGCTCCGAAACGAAGTATGAAGCTGGGGGCACCTTGGGCCAGGGACACCTCTAACAAACCCCTCACGAAACTCAGAGGGCCCCAGGTGCTCTGAAACGAGGCCCAGGGGGCTCCAGGGGCTCCAAACAAAAACGAGGCCCAGAGGACTCCAGAGTCTCCAAAACGAAACAAAAAGCTGGGGACACCCTGGGCCAGGGAGACCTTTTTGGTTGCGTAACCATCGACCCCTAACCAATAAAAAACATGACTGCCCATGACCTACCTCCACGACCGACCTGGAGGTTTGGGTTCAGGGCAAAGGGGGCGCTCTCACCCTGCGGGGTTGTGGACGCAGGTCCAGAGCTCGTGTCCTGTCCGTTGCTTCCTACTTTGGCTTCCTCCCTGAGGCACGACTTTTGATGGCGCTGCTGGGGGTCAGCTTGCGCCTGCTCCCGGCGGATTCAGCTCGTGCCTGCTCCCTCTTCGAACACGTGTGCCCGCTGCCCTCTGTGCCAAGACATGGTCGCCCGCGCCGAGTTTGGCGTCACACTCCACCCGCTTGGGCAATGCACCACCGGCCTGGGGTCGGACATCACGCGACGAGCCTGTGGCAGCCCCCCGACCTGCTCCGAGCGCCGGGAGCTCCTGGCCGGACCGGTCCTCGAACCGGCCGACGCAGCCCACGTGCGAGCCGAGGGGCACCTGGCAGGCGCCCGCGCCGGGAGGGGCTCTGAGGATACGGCCATCGCGCCACCAGAAGGAACGCACGACAAGGAACGAAGGAGCTTCCTGGCCACGGCTGGTCTCGGCCACGACCAGGTTCTCCGACCCAGATCTGAGGAGCGGCGGCAAAGCCAGAGCCCCTCCTGAGCCTCAGAGGGTCCTTCGCTCAGCGCCTTGACTGCAGCCCGCGCCGCCGCGCGGGGCGAGCCTGCGCGGGACGCCCATGCCCAGACCTTAGCCTCCTCCCTGCGTGGCAGGCGCTCCCACCTGAGCTTCGCCCGCGCCGCACGATCGCCAGCACCGCGACAAAAAACACTGCGTGGCTGGCGTCGCGGCGTAAACTATCCACGTCCGGATGATGCACATTGCCTGCCTCCCAACCGATGGAGAGCAGGACTCCACGACACTACAGCTGGCTGGAAAGGAAAGGAGGCCTAGACCACGATCGCAGATCGACGATCGCGGCTTTTGGGGTGCATTCGGCTCCCGCCTTGGGTCTCCAGACGCCTCTGGGCACCTCTGGAGACCTCTGGGAACCTCCAGGGACACTCCTGGGGACATCAGGAGAACACTTGGGACCTCCAAAGAGACCACCGGTGAACTCCAGGGAGACCTCTGGGGAGGGATACCTCCAGGGAACTTCGGAGACCTCCTGGCGACCGCTGGAGGCCACAAATCCGTCCGGGGACATCAAGAGACCACGGGCAACCTCTGGAGACCACAGATCCCGGCGCCCCGAGGAACAAAAACTCGGCGACGTTTTCCCAGCCCGTTTCGGGCCCTGGGACCCTCATATATCGATCTGGATTGAGAGGTCCCGCATGAAGAGTGTGTCCAAGGCCCCAGTCGTAGTATTTGCAAGATGTCGTGACTCTTTCACGACGTCAGGCGTCTGGGCAGGAGGACCCCAACTCTGCGCTTACATTGAACCTGGTTAAGTTCACCCTGATCAAGCTCGTCCTGGGCTCGGGATCTCTGCCGATGCAAAAAAAACAAATCCACCGACCCTGGGCCCAGCTGCGATCGGTGACGGTGGATACGTGGCGTCCCCCGACGAAGCAACGCGTGCAGTGCGAGCCTCCGTGGGGCCCTGGACGACGCGCCGATTCCGTCAAGCTTGTCTGATGCAATCAACGTCTTATTTTACAACCAGAATTGAGCAGGAACCGACCGTCCTGGCATTCCTGTAGTCCTACCACGACATGATCTTCGAACCCAAGAGTGATCTAAGATCAGGAACAAGTGTTCTCGGAGCATGAACCGATGTCCCAGCAAAAGACAGTCTCAGCCAGAAATGTTCCCAGAACCTTTCGTGCAAACCACGGCACGCAGGCGGCCCGACAGGCACGGGCTAGCTGCGGGCCCTCGCTCGAGCCGCGCCGAGCCGCCCGCGCAGGCAAAAGTCTTGCCTCGCCAGGCCGAGTCGCCCGGCTGGGCGCCGTCGCGCTGCTCGAGGCGCAGTGCGTGGCTCTCTCTCTCTCTCTCTCTCTCTCTCTCTCTCTCTCTCTCTCTCTGTTTATATATATATATATATATATATATATATGTTTTTCTTTCTTTATTTTTTGGTTTTTTTTTTTTTGTTTCTCTCTCTCTCTCTCTCTCTGAATCAAACTTTTCTCAAGCGCTATGCGAAGTTCAGTAACGCTATCGTCCTCTGGCGGACTCAGGCTGAACCCTGAAAAAGGCTGCGGAGCAGAGAACAAGAGTCTGGCAAGAACCCCCCCCCCGTGACTCCGCGGCTGCAAAAAGGCTGGCACATGTAGAACTAAGCATCATGTCCGCCGCCTGAGAAGAGCAGCTCTCCGCCCCAGGACACGCGAGGCGCGATCCTGGCCTCGCGCCGCCGTGCGGGTACACACAGAGCGGACTCCTGCTCCCAGGCGTTCCTGTCCCCCCCTCCCCGTCCTCCTCGCCCTCCTCGTGCCAACTCTTCCTCGCTGTCGTCGTCGTCAATACCATAATATTCGCTCCTCTTCCTGCTCCCCCTCATCCACATCCTCCTGCTCCTCCTCATCCTCCTCCTCCTCCTTCTCCCCCTCCTCCTCCTCCTCCTCTTCCTCCTCCTCCTCCTCCTCCTCCTCCTCCTCCTCCTCCTGCGCCTCGGCCTGGGGGCACCCGAGTGGGTCCCCACCCCCATCGCACAGGGGGACCCCCAGGCAATGGGGTTCGGGCCGGTCCCGGCCGCTACGCCGCACGGCCGTCGCCTGCGCGCGTCCGGGCAGGGGGGGGGGAGGAGGAGGAGGAGGAGGAGGAGGAGGAGGAGGAGGAAAAAAGCAAGCCGCCCGACCGGGCCCCTCTCTCTTCGCGGCGCTGCTGCGCCAGCTCGCCCGCCAGTTGCCCCGCAGGCGCCCCTGCGCCGAGCCGCGCGGAAGTCGCGCGCTGCGGCCTGCCGCCCAGCGCTCGGCGCGCGCGCGCGCTCCGGCAGCGCCGGCCTGCAGCTCCCGCGGCGCCTCTCCCTTGCTGCCCCCCGCCCGCGCCCGCTCGCCGCCGCGCCCCTGTCGCCGCCCAGCGCCCTGCCTCCGCCGCCGCGCCCCGTCCAGCGCCCCTTCCTCGCCCTTCCAGCGCCCAGCTCCGCCGCCCCTCGCAAGTCAGGTCGCGCGCCCCTCAGCCAGCTCAGCTCGCGCGCGCGCGGCGGGCCGCCGGTTCGGCGCCGCCGGCGCCGCGGCGCGCTCGGCCGCGCGCGTCGAGGCAAGCGGAGCGGTAAGCTTCCGCGCTGCCGCGCTGCAGCGTCGCCGCTAGGCTCTGGCGCGCCGTCGCCAGCGCCGTGGCGTCGCCGCGCGCCCAGGTGCGCAGGAGCGCCTGCGCCTCGGGCCCCGCGCGGCCCAAGGCCTCGAGCGCGAAGGCAGTCAGCGCTTGGCCAGGGTAGCGCCGGTGTTTGCGCTCCTCCGCAGCAGCCGCGGCCGCGCCGTCCCGGACAGCGCGGTTCCTGCCCGCTGGCGTGTCTGCGCCAAGAGCGGCGTCCGTGACCACCACGTCGACGTAAGTCGCGCCGGCCGTGGGGTCAGTGAAGGCTACATCGAGGCGGGCTGCCTCGACTGTGCCATCTGGGCGCGCCCTGTCC
>CAUYUJ010019882.1:669158-770738 GCA_963575745.1 Prorocentrum cordatum | reverse complement strand
AGGTCAATGGGATGAGGCTGGAGGAACCGGAGCCAGCCGACTCTGTGGTGGAGAACACAGGCGAGCGCGTCTTCTTTACGACTACTGCTCGTGATTTCAGTGGCTCGTGCAAAGTCGGCGTATCCCAAGCGGCAGCCTTCGCCTTGACTGGCATTGATAGCATGCAAGAATTCAAAAAAGTTCACGACGAGAAAGCTATCTCCTTCCCTCCACTGAGCAATTGTCGCATCATACGACGCGTGCGCAATGTGGCTGCGAATGCACAGGATGACACACCTCAACGGACTTTCGTCAACACGACTGTGTGGCCGTTTCACCGCTTCAGATATCGCACGCCCCGAATACGTCTTACAATGTCGTTTTGGAGATCCTGAAGCAGTGCCGCGAGAGCCAGGATGCAATGCTCGCGGCGCAGCTCTCTGAGATACGGTCTTGTCCCTTCTACGGCATGCGCGTGCAGTACTCACCAGCGGGTGGAGGGGGTGACGCTTCTCAGCTTACCCGGAACTGCCACTTGGCAGTCGTTCTCGTTCGGACCACGCAGAAGTCTCGGTGCGTATCCACTGCGGCTGGCTTCGTCGTGTCCACACCAGGTGTCACGGACGCTTCTGACGGTGAGTCTTCCCACTCAGTGACGATACACGGACACTGCTCAGTTGACAACTTGCTCTCGTTCAAAATGGATCCGCCCAACCGAGCGAAGCACAGAGTCTGCTTGTTGCTCATTACTGGCTGTTCAAAAGATGGCATGACGGTGCACAGCGTGACCCACAGTGACGACTCCGTCGTGTCTGAGGCGCAGTACTTCATTAAAAAATTGAGAACACTGGGGATGCGCACAGAGCTTCAGCAATCAGGCGAGCATAAGCGGATGAATGAGTGGAGCACGACGCCGGAATCCGCCAAGAAGTGCCGCATTCTTGAAAGTCACCCCTCAGGAGAAAGCTTGAGGTGAGCTTTCTCCTGTCTTGTCAGCGATGCTTCTCAGCTTGCTGGACATGGCAAGCATCTTTGTCCTGCGCCTTGCGGGATGCCAACTAGGTTTGCCTCAAACATATCGTTTGGTAGTTTCGTTGTTTATGCGGTGCTTCTCAGCCTGCACTATTTACTGTTGTGGCGTCTGGTGCACGAATAGTGTTTGCGGCCTGCATTCCTCCTCAGCCTGCCCTGGCTACCTTGAGAGTGCCTGCACAGAGTTTCGGTATGTGCTCACGTTGCCCAACGGATTCATTCACGTTCGCCTGCGGTGCTTCTCAGCCTGCACTTCCTTTGCTACAAGCGCCTGTTCTGCAGTCGTTCACAGTGTCTCGTTTACAGAGAATTTCGGTGTTTGAAAAACAAAACATTACTGCATGTGTTTCTGTGGAATCTAAATCAGGTCATGGCCGTGCTTCATTGCAAGACAACCCCCATGTTCGTAGCAGTGTCGAAATCAGACGTCGTTCAGTTATAAAAGCGTTGATAGCAGTGTCTCGTTTTCGGACGCCTCATTGTATATCAACTCTGGCTGTGCCTCATTTCAAGACACCTTCCACGTGCGTAGCAGTGTCGGTATCAGAGGTTCCTCCAGTTATAAAAGCGTTGATAGCAGTGTCTCGTTTTCGGACACCTCATTGTATATCAACTCATTGATACCGGATTTCCTTTCAGCATACGTCAATGCATGGCAGTTTATCTTACTAACTGGAACCGCCTCCATCTTCACTATCACCACGACTGGTTCACGTTGGCCTGCGGTGCTTCTCAGCCTGCAGATCTTTTGCGACATCATCATCGCCATTGATCATCATCACCATCAACATCACTGATTCACATCATCATCATCACCAACATCCTCCACAACGAATTTCCCTCATCACCATCATCATGATCAATGTCTCCCTAGCCATGTTGCCTAGAGCTATCCTTACAAAGGAACTTTCCAGCACCCACTGTTCACAGTAATGCCGCGGCATGCTGGTAGCTCTCGGTCTGGGCGCCATGCTCCTGACGTTTCTGCACCCAACAGCGGTGCTCCTCAGCCTGCTGCAGTGAGCAGTGCCCCTCCTCAGCGTGCTGTGTTGAGCGGTACTGTGCAAAGGATTGTTGACCTGGTGAAGCAGTTCGGTCGCATACCGAAGCAACAGAAAGGAACGTCCGAGGAAGTACGAGCTGAAAACAAGTTGGCCAAACGTTTCTCCGACCACCGCGACAGCATTCCTAATGACGTTATGTAGAGTTGCAAGCCCTCGAATGCGCCACGCCTTCAGAGTCAGCCGCTGTCAGCGCTGCCCTTCAGCGTTCTGCATTAAGCGGATCTCTGCAAACGCTCGTCGAGGACGTGAAGCAGTTCGGTCGTATACCGATCCGAAATAAAGGAACGTCTGAGGAAGCACGAGCCGAAAACAAGTTGGCCAAACGTTTCTTTGAACACCGCAAGAGCATTCCTAGTGACGTGATGTTGGAATTGCAAGACCTCGAGGAGTCACGCGCCGTCAGCGCTGCTGCTCAGCGTGCTGCAATCGAGGAGTTCAAGCGGAAGCAGAAGACCGATGAGATCCTGCAGCAGGTGCGCGAATTCGGCAGCTGGCCGAAGGAGAGCGCTCAACGCCCGCTTGCAGAGCGGCAGTTGGCTTGGCACATCCGAAAAACACGGAAGGCCAAGCATTTCTCACCGGAGCAGGAGGCCGAGCTTCAAACTTTGCAGCAGGCGGATACGAAGTCCGACGGGCTCATGCAGCAGACGAAGATCGAGGAGGTCATGCAGCAGGTGCGAGACCTCGGCCGCTTTCCGAAGGAGTCCGCCGGGCGTAGTGTTGCAGAGCGGCAACTAGGCTGGCTAGTTCGGGAAGGATTGAAGGCCAAGCAGTTCTCTCCCGAGCAGGAGGCCGAGCTCCAGGCACTCCAGCAGGCGGAAAGCGATGGCAAAACAATGCTTCGCATCGCGGAGGCGGAGGAAAGGCCAAACCCCATGGAAGGGTTCGCTGAGGAGGCGCAGAACAGGATCGACCAGGATCTGCTGATGCTGGAGAGTGGCATTCGTAACACGGCAATCCTGCGGCGCCTGGCCACCTACAAAGAGCTTGCGTCCAGCCGCGGTGTTCCTCAGCCTGCGCAGCACAGGGAATTTGCGCAGAGGTACGCGGAGCGAGTGCGGAGAGCGTTGGCTGCTCCCGCGGGGAAGAGCTGCTACGTCCCCGGCGGCGAAGTAGAGGGGAACCAGTTGCGCGTTTTCTCTAACCGTGCAGTCATGACGGGACCGCTCGTTTGCCAGCTCTGCGACTGCGATTTCTTAATAGAAGAGGACTTTGCGCGGCATAAGCAGTGCAACCACGCCGGCGAGGCAGAATACCGCAAACGGGTGCTGTACCTGATGGCGCACGCTGGCTGCAGGCCGATAACCGCTCAAGAGAAGAGGATCATGGTGCAGAATTTGCTTACTTCCAACAGTTCTGTCACCCTGGCAGCAAGGCCAACCGCTTCTCGGGCGGCGAGGCGGTGCCCCGAAGCGAGGCAGCCTGCGTAGTCTGTGCGCAGAAAGACTACCTGGAGCATCGCCACAAACTCAGCCTGTTTGGAGCAGTGCCGGAGGAGCGTGTCTTTGAGCACTGCGCCGACTCAGCGAGCGATCATGATGACCTATCCGATGGCGAGGCAGATGCTCCACCCAAGCGTGCTCTGGTGAAGCACCGCGGGGTGCGCTACTTGCAGTCCCCGGAGCTCGTGCAGAAGCTCCTGGACGTGGACAGGTACAGGCAGCGGTGGCCACTGATCCCGTGCGAACAGCTGCATGCGTCCAGCGTTCAGCATCCGGAGCACCCAGAGTGGCGGTGGCTGCTACACTCCCGCCGAGTCCTTGTGGTTGCACCACCAGAAGCAACGGCGGGAACCTGCGGTGCTTCTCAGCCTGCTGCCGACAGGTCCGGCGGAGCTTCTCAGCCTGCGGACGAGAGGCCTCCGTGCGCAGGGGTGGGAGATGCCAGCGCGTTGGTGTGGGTCTGTTGGGATTGCCTCAATGACCTGTGCGCCAAGAAACCGAAGATGCCGTTAAACGCCCTGGTCAACGACGACTGGATCGGCCGGGAGCTCATGCTCGTCCGCAACGCTTCGAAAGCTACTAAGATGCTGGCGCCCCTTGGCCGACGCTGTTGGAAGCAAGTCCGCCTCGGCAAGGGCGCTCCGGATGTCCAGCAGAAAGGCATCTCGGGCAACACTATCCTCTTCGCCCAGCCCACGGCGCAAATCCCGACCATGGAGCTGCCCCCGGAGCAGGGCGCGCTTGTGGACTCTCTGAACATCGTTGTCTCGGGCGCCGCGCACAAACTCCACAAGGCGTACTGGGCAACAGTCAAGCGCGGCGAGTATATGCAGATCGTGAGGGAGCGCAAGCAGCAGTGCGCAACCTTTTCCGAGGTATCCGTCCGGGAGGATGTTGCCCCGACACGGCTGCCGGAGGACGGCGTGCCAGACCACATCCAAGCCTGTCTGCAACCAGTGGACGGTGTGGACAAAGCACCGGTACGTCTGTTGGGGCCAGCATCCAGGGCGCCGGAAGTGGGCAGAGACGACGAGGCGGGAGACGAGTCTGACGAGGAGACAGAGACAGACAAAGACGGAGAAGCAGCAGAACAGCCTGACATGGCCTACCTGCATGAAAATGTGGCAGAGGTCACAGTTGCAGTGGATCCAGTGCATGACATCGCTCCAGTCCGAATGATGCAAGCGCTGCAAGGCACGCTGGCGGCGCTGCAGGAGCAGGCAGCACGCGTCGCCAAGAGCGAGGTGACACCGACAGCGGCAGACAGCAGCGGTGCTCTTCAGCCTGTTGCCGACGAGGGCGGCAGGCATACGATGCGCAGCATGGTTCTCGATGTACAGAGCGCTGCTCGTTCGTTCGACGAGCGAGCGCAGGTGGTGCTGGAGAAAGCGCAAGCAGGAGCAGACGCGTGCAGAGCTGTGGGCCCGCACTCATTATCGGTGCCTACGCAGAAACCCTTGAGTTCTTTCGACAGCAGGTCTTGGCCGGCGTGCTACACAGAGTTCTGGTTCGGGGACGGCGCGCCGAACCTCGAGCGGGAGCGGCCCATGTTGTTCGAACAGGTCTTCCCCAGGAATACTACTTATGCTACCAGTGTTGATAGTGGAGTCGATCCATTGATAGCAGTGTGTCGTTTGGACCTACATGTGTTGATAGCAGTGTCTCGTGGAGGCCTACATCCATTGATCGCAGTGTCTTGTTTGTACCTACGTGCGTTGATAGCAGTGTCTCGTTTGGACCTACATGTGTTGATAACAGGGTCTCGTTTGGATCTACACCCACTGATACCACTGTCTCGTTTGGACTTACATGTGTCGATAGCAGTGTCTCGTTTGGACCTACACATGTTGATAGCAGTGTCTCGTTTGGACCTATATCTATTGATAGCACTGTTCCGTTTGGACCTACATGTGTTGATAGCAGTGTCCCGTTTGGACCTACATGCGTTGATCGCAGTGTCTCGTTTGGACCTACATGTGTTGATAGCAGTGTCTCGTTTGGACATTCATCCGTTGAACGCAAGGTTGCGTTTGGACTTACATGTCTTCATAGCAGTGTCTCGTTTCTTCGTCCTTCGAGGTCGCACGGCGCCTCATCAACCTGGAGGAGCTCGAGTACTCTCTCGCGACCGACGAGGAGCCCTACGAGGCAGCCTGCCAGAGCCGCTTCAGCTCGCCAGAAATCATTGCTGTCTTCGGCGACGTGATCCGCCGGCTGCGGCTCTTGAAAGGCACTCGGGCGGCGATTGGCAGGAAAGGCTTCGGCACTGACCTCCAGATCCTGTCGGAGGCGTCGGCGGAGGATTTCATGGAGGCGCTAAACATCGCTAAGCCGGCCGACTGCATCGGCTCCGCCATTTCACGCCCGGGCATGCCTGCCAAGGTCAAGACTGCCCTCAGGACGTTGCTACTTAGCACTTCCGATGTCCCTGGCACGGAGGGGCGGAAAACCGCACTCCGCTTCGACGGGCGCGGCAACAACCTCAAGTTCGGCGCGGCCAGCTTCTTCGTCACACCGAACTTCGCAGACGCGTACAGCCCGTTGGTCCTCCAACTCCACGAAGGGCCCGGAAAGCGGAGCCACTTAGACATTCGCGGGGGCGCGTTTGGCGCGGTGGCCAGAGCCGGCGGCGCTTCTCAGCCTGCTGGCCCTGACCTGCGGAGTCCAGCTTTTTTTTTTCCGATTTTCTTCCTGTTTTCCGTTTTTCGTGTTTTTTTTTCTTTATTTCCTTTTTTTTTTTTTGTGAGCTCGTATATCTTTTTTTTTTCTCTCTTCTCTCCCTTTCCGGTTTTTGTCCTTATCATCTCTTCCTTTCTCTTTTCTTTTTTTATTTCCTCCAGTCTCGTTTTCCGACCATGTAGCCTCTCTGGAGCGGATGCACCAGATAGTGGCAGCAGACCCGCGGGCGCAGGCCAAGTTCTTCCTGTTGATGACGGAGCTTCACTACCGCTACATCATCGGCTTAGAGCGCCTGTTTGTTGGCCGCACAACGCTAGCCCGACAGGCGGTGACAACGGAGGACGACGTGGCAGCGACTCTGCAGCCGTGCGTGGCCCCAGGCACCACTGATGTGCAAGCGCCTTTCGAAGCACAGGGTCGGGGCTTCACGCACGGCCACGGCAAAGGCCACAGCGTCATCGGGCCTACGATGGCGTGGCTGCGGTCGGCAGTGGTCGGAGGCCTGCGCACCGCCGCTCGGGAGCTGCGAACTGCCCTTCTTTCCACCGCGGAGACCGTGCAGTACGAAGCTGCCAACGAGCCCGCACGGCAGCTGGGGCTTCCTGACGTCGCGCCAGAGCCTTTCACAGCCAGGCAGCAACGACAGAGCCGCATGGACGGAGGGGAAGAGGAGGACGGCACCCTGCGCGACGAGGTGCCTCTCGGCCCGCCAGTGGAGCAGCCGCACCTGGTGGAGGAGCGAGCGCGGGCAGCCGCAGAGAACCGGATGCCTGCAATCGGCGCTGCAGCGTACCGGGGCCTCCCGCTCACAGGAGCCTTTCAGTCTACGTTTCCAAGCTACCGCCAACGAACTAGCTTCGGGCAGCTAGGTGGCGCTCCTCAGCCTGCCATGGCAGCCAGCCATGCTAGCCTCTTCCAGACGAACGAGGATGGAGCGATTCAGGAAGTCCTCAAGCCCGATGGCTCGCCGGCTTCGGTCGAGGAGATTACCGCAGATGCGGAGGCTTGGGCGGTAGCGTTTAGCCATGACTTCTTTTGCAACATCTGCTCCAACCACGAGCACGACTGCACCGAGACGCGCGTCAAGTACGTCAAGAAGAAGCTCGAGGCCAAAGAGAGTCTGCGCTCGAACAGAACCCCGTCGTGCCGCTTCTGGTTCTTTCGCATCCAGCAGCTATGTCTAGCAGGCCGCACCAAGCGAGTGCGTCGGCGCGGCAAGCCTTTGGTCCGGACTCCGTTCATCGACTTCTCTGATGACCGCAACCAGCGGTGCCGCTGCCAGGTCAAACGCGACCAGCCGTTCAGGAGCTCCAGCAACGACGTCTCTCAAGTGACCAGCCGGTGCAACGTGGATTTCCAGTTCTTGATGTGCGCGCCTGACGAGTCTGCCGAGGCAGCAAAAGTGCTTCAGCCTGGTGGTGCTCCTCAGCCTGCCCAGGACGGACTGCCTGCGGCCGCCCCAGCTCAGCTGGCCAAGCGCAGAAGGCTTACCAGGAAAACGGCCAGCATGAAGAACCCAGAGTCGGCAATCGCATTGCGCTCATCCAAACAACTCGGCGGCCGCAAAAAGTGGCTCTACGGTTGTGGCTCCTTGCATCCGACAGATGCATCTGTCGTGGAGAGCTTCCAAGCTGCTTTCCAGAAGGCTTTCTCCATGGACTTCTACATCACGAAGTACCAGGGCAAGATGATGGAGTCCATGACGCCGCTCTTCCAGTCTATGCTCACCGGCATGCAGCGTCTGGAGCAGCAGGAGAGGGACGAGAAGGAGGAGGAAGCCCGGAAGGTGCTCAGTGAGGGCGGCGCTGATGGCGAGGACCAGACGCTGGCCCAACGGGGCCGGACGCGCGAGGATCTCGCTCGCCGCGCTCGGCGGGTCTGTATCCGCCTGGCGTCGATGGCGAACCGGTGCTTCTGGCTCTCCACGACGGAGGTGGCCGTGCATATCCTCACAGGCGGCGACTGCCTCCAGTCGCACCACAATGTGCGGCTCTTCACGAGACAACTACAGTGGGCCTGCCAGCAGTGCAAACGCTTGCTAAACCATGAAGGTTCGGGCGGGGAGACGCATAATGATCAGGTGCCAATACAAGCAGTCCGCATCCAGATCCCTGACGCCGACAACGAGGAGGAGGACGCAGCAGGTGACACCAGCGGTGCTCCTCAGCCTCCTGGAGACACTCCTGCTGGTGATGAGCAAGGTGGCGGTGCGGAGTGCGAGGACATGCACGTGTGCACCACCAGCACGAACACGGCCGACGACTACGCCCACAGAGGCCCTCGCCTGCAGACCATGCCGTACTACGTCTACAGGATGTACGTCCGGCGAGTCCTGAAGCCGAGCCGGGTCAAAGCTTCTGGACCGCGATTCTTCGCCTTCGAGAGCCACTACGTCTTGGCTCCGCGGTACATGCAGGAGGTCCGGTTGACGCGGAGTTCCGCGCCCACCATCGATGGCTTCCAGTGCCCGACATGGGCACAGGACCCCGAGCAGAACTCGCTCTTCAAGGCCCTCCTCTTCACGCCTTGGGCGTGCGAGTGTCCCCTCTCTTGTGGCTGCGTTACTCAGTACAGCCATATGCTGAGGAACTGCGACTGCCCCGCCGTGCGCCCATACTCGTTCGAGCGGGCGTGGCGGCTTCGGTGCGCGGAGATCCACGTGTTGGCAGCGCGCGCAGACTCCAGGAGTCGCCTGGCCCGCAAGAGGCTCGTGCTCGCGGACACGACCCTCTTCTCCGAAGCTGAAAGAGCCCCGGGCGAACCTCGAGGAGGGCGAGCTGGTGCTCCTCAGCCTAGCGCACTTCGCAAGGTCCCAGCTGGCGCGGCGCATGCCAGCGGAGGCGGCACGGCGCATCCTTGCCTTCAGTGACCACCATTGCCGGTGGCACGAGGAACAGTGCACCCTGGCGGAGTTCTGCGCGACCGTGGCGCGAGACGTGCTGGCGCACGTGGACCTCGCGGCGGAGGCGCGGGTTAAGCCTCGGCCAGCAACAACTGCACACCTCGAGGCGGATGAAGACTCCGCGAGCGATGCCGAAGGGGTCAAGGGGCGAGTCCCGCTGGAGCTCGTTGACGTGGGTGGAGGCGGCGGCAGCGACGTAGAGGAGGACGTGGAGGACGCCGAGATTACCGAGATCTCCCGGTTTCCGCTGCGGGACCACGTCAGAGCAACCGAGCTGGCCCTACAGCAAGACCAACTGCAGCGCTTGGACCAGAAGGGCCGCCTCAGCTACGCCGATAAGCAGTTGAAGAACCTCGACCGAGCGTACAGCGGCATGCTGCAGCCCAGCTTTGCACTGCCAGCCAGCAGCGGCGCGCGGGAACATCAGGGCACGCGGCTGGGCGAGACCTTTTCTGACATGCTCGCCCTACAGCGGCAAAGCATTGCGCTCCAAAAGAAGCAAGCGAGCCCGGATGGAGAGATCTTGCCCGATGCTGCGGACGACTGGCTCCCCAGCGGTGCTCCTCAGCCTGCTGCCGAGGACGCCCAACCAGAACTCGTTCCGCAGCTCTTGGCCATGCAGGGCCCGGCGGCTGTTGCGTGGAAGCTCGTCACTGATGCCCACTGCACGGAGGAGCAGATTGACGCGGTGGCGTTGTTTGCGTTGTCTCTGCAGAAACGTTTTGACGGCAGACCAGACAAGACAACGCATCTCCTCCCCGTGGCGTCCGCGACAGGCAACCACAGAGCGATCTGGCTCGGTGGTGGCGGTGTCGGCAAGACGCGCACCCTCTCCAAAGTGGTGGAGCCGATGGCCATCACTTACTTCGGCGAGCAGGGGTACCTCGGCAAAGCGCAGTCCAACCACGCCGCACACAACCTCGGCCCGCGCGGCAGGACCATGCATTCCTCCAATGGCCTGCTCATGTCGGATTCCATGCAGACAGCCAGGCTGCGCCTGACGCCACAGACGCAGAAAAAGCTGGATCGCCTCACAGGCACACTCGGCGTCGACGTGATCGATGAGCTGGGTGCTGTGCCGGGGCCTTTGCTGCATGCAGATGCACTGCGCACGACCTACGGCAGGGCGTTGCGCTACAACCTGGACCCCACGAAGTACATGCGCCCGCAGGAGACGTGGGGACGCATGCCTGTGAAGATCTTGTGCGGAGACTTCTACCAGTTGCCGCCAGTCCCCGCCACCGCTTCCCTGCTGGCGCCTCACGCGGGCCAATCCTACGAACACCAACAGGGTAGGAAGTTGCTCGCCGACATCGAGTACGTCATCGATTTCGTGCAGATGCAGCGCTTTACAGACCCGTTGCAACTCGAGGTTCTCCACGCCATGAGAACTCCAGGCGGAAAAAAGATCTCTGACGAGAGCTGGCAGGCGATCGTCAAAACAGAGGTCGTTAGCTCTAGCGGTGCTGCTCAGCCAGCTGCCAGCAGCAGCCAAGCCGCTCAGCCACCTCAGTGGGACCCTCGGTTGCGTGCAGCACGAGGCTGGTACGAGTCGGCCTATGAGTGGCGCATCGTCTCTTACGCCATGCATGCACAGGCCAAGCTTGATGCGCACGATGCTGGCCAGCTGCTCTTTACGTCCCAGCAATCGACAGACCAGCTGCGCGCCTCGCGAAGCCTGATTACGACGAGATGCGCGCGGAGCCCAACATCGGCGCTACCGCAAAAATGCCGGGGCTGCTGCCGCTCTTCGTTGGCATGGAGGTCATCCTGACAGAATCCGTCTTGCCGCCGAAGTATGTCCGTGGCGCGCCAGGCAAAGTGGTAGGCATAGAGCTGCACGCTCTGGAGCCTCCGGTGGAGGGCCGCCCGTCCATTGTCTCGGACGGCGTGGTCGTACTCTACTACATGCCAAAGGCCGTCTATGTCAAGATCGATGACAGCGATGAACTTTTCTTGAAGGCCGCGCCGGTGACAGCTGGCAGTGCTTCTCAGCCTGCCGGCCCCGACCTGCGCGGAGTGCTCGCGATCACCCCGCAGGCGCGCCCCTGGAAGTTCAAAGCGAAGACAGGTGGCCCGGCCATCGCGGTGTCCAGGACGCAGTTGACCGTGCTGCCCAAAAAGCAGGGGACTCTGCATGGCGTCCAGGGCAAGACGACGGACCCAGGCTTCATCGTGCACTGGACGTTTCCGCCAGGACTCAAGAAGGAGTCCATTTGGCTTGCCTACTACGTCAGCCTGTCGCGCCCCAGAAGCTTCAACCAACTCTTGAGCCACGGCTTGCCTGACCGGAGCATCATCGAATCCGGCCCCCCGGAACAGATCGCCAAGGCCTTTGCCGAGCTCTTCACGGACAAGATTGCCGCGACGAAGATCGCTTGCGCGAAGGCCCGACAGCAACTGGGATGGCCTGCGCGAGCTTGAGGAGCCATGAGATGCAGGTTGCGTTGTGGCGGTGCTGTTCAGTCTGTCCGTCTGCATTCGCGTGGTGCTTCTCAGCCTGCATGCGCGTGGTGCTTCTCAGCCTGCGCTCGTGTGCAGCTGTGCGCGGTGAGCCTGCACGTGTCGCGGAATGCTTTTCAGCCTGCGCGTGTCTGCAATGCTTTTCAGCCTGCACGCTTTGCACGGGAAAAAATCAAACTGCGAGTGTTGCCGCTGCTGCATGCCTCCAGCTATGCTACTACATATCGCTGTTAGGTTGCTTTGCCGGGATAATTTTTGTTGGTGGTCAGCGGATTGCAAATGTGGGAAATATGGGAAATATGGGGAATCCCTTTTATGCTCAGAGTCTCAAGCTCTTACACGGATGGAATGCTGATTGTTTTCAGAGTGCGTTTCTTGCTGGAGCGCCGCGCACACTCGTTCGAGGATGTTCGAGCAGCTGCACGGATGGAGGTCGGCACGTTTTCAACATGCTGTCCCGCCACCGTGCCTGTATTGTGGGTCAGAGCCATGAGGGATATTTGTTGGGGTCTCTTCGGAGCGCTCTCGGAGGCCTCTTGGGGGCAGTTTTGGGGCCTCTTCGGGGCCTCTTGAGGACTTCAGGAGGCCTCTTGGGGGCCCCTTGGGGCCTCTTCGGGGCCTCTTAGGTGAGATTGCTGTCAGGAACAGTGCTGAACCGCTCCGTACCCCAGCATCCAACTGGGGAAGTGTGATGATTTGTGAGGTCGTAGTCGTACGAAGGACGACGGCCCCTGCATGTTTGGTTCAAGGTCGGAGGACCTTGAGTGACCCCTTGGACATTGAACTGTTCGATGCACGGCAGCCTGCCCGATTGCCGGAAGGAAAATATCTTATTCTCGTTGTCATTGATCTTTCTCTCGTTGGATCTTGTCGACAGTGAGACCAGGATGCTTCCCGTTACCCCGCAGAGCCGCCAGGCCTGCGTAGAACGCAGGTGTTCGTTCTCTTTGGGACTGCACTATAACGCTTCTTCAGAAGCGCATTCATCTGATTCAAGGACTTACGTGACCAACGAAATTGTAAAGCAGTGACAGAAGTGAGGACAGACGGGTACCCGTCAAGAGTAACAACGGGAGATAATCGCACGGAGGTGATCAGTGATCCTGAACTCCCCGACGACGACGAGGCGTCCGACGTCAGGAGGGCCTTTTTAAGGAAGCGCGCATCAGCTCGAGGAGCACCAGGTGATAAGAAGAGAGGCGCGGGGCCAGAGGGCGAATGGGTGAGGGCCTCGGGCCAAACCCAACCGAAGGCGGGCGCAAGACCTCGCGGCGATGTTAACCTTGAAGACGCAGGAAAATCATTGGACTCTGGAGGGTTGAAAAGTGACGGGCAGCAGGACCCAACAGAAGCACCGCCTCAAGATAAGAGGGGAGCGAAGAGATCGGAGGTGCCGCCAGGCGTTTCAGAAAGGCGAGCCGAGTTCATCGATGACGATGATACGACGGGAATGGTTGACTAGTTTGAAGATCTGACGTTCTTCGGGGCGGTTCGTAAAGGATGTATACAGGATCTGACGACAATGGGGGAGGAGGATATGGAGGAGGAGGAGGAGGAGGAGGAGGAGGAGGAGAATAGATTGAGCCAACAACAGGAGAGAAGGAGGAGAGCAGGAGGAGGAAGGAAGATAAGGAGGAGGAGGAGACGGAGGGGAAGTGATGGGGAGGGGCAAAGGGGGGAGGTAGGAGAGAAGGTACGGGGGAGAGGAGGGAGGAGGAGGAAGGGGAGGGGGTAAGGAGGAGGAGGAAAGAGGAGGAGAGGAGGAAGCGAGGAGGAGGAGGAGAGAGGAGGAAAAAGGAACAGGAGGAGGAAGGAGGGGAGGATGGAAGGAGGGGGAGAGGGGGGGAGGAGGGGGAGGAGGAGGAGAGGGAGGTAGGAGGAGGAGGAGGAGAGAGGAGAGGATGAGGAGGAGGCGGAGGAGGAGGAGGAGGAGACCCCCCGCGCGCGCAGTTCGTGCCCGAGCAGCCGCAGCAGTCCGGGCCGCCGCCCCAGACGAACGGCGCGCCGCCGCGCTCCAGGGGGAGGTTGGGCGTGGGGAGCCTCCTCCTCCCCCCTCCTCGCTCCCCTTCCTCCCCCCTCATCTCTCTCCTTCCCACTCTTCCCCCCTCCCTCCCACCCCCCCCCGCATCCCCCCTCAAGATTTCCTCCCTCCGTCCCTCCCCCTAACACTGTCCATCCCTACGCCTCCTTCCTCCTCCCCCCTCCCTCCTCCCTCCTCCTTCTTTTTCCTCCCCCTCCACCTCCTCCTCCATTCCTTTTCCTTCTATCTATAATTTTCCCCTGTCGCACCCCGAGGCCAGTTTTTAGGGCGGGCCGGACGTTTCGCCTGAGACTTCCACACCATTTACGGCCGTGAAGCTTAAACATTGGCAACCGTTTCACAGATGGAGGGCGGGTCGTCTTCAAAATGTGGTTCCCGCCATAACGCCGCGCACAGTCGTTTTAAACATTTGCAAGAACCTCACAAGTTGAGGGCGGCTGGTTTTCAAACTGTGGCTCTCGTTTTAGCACCGCGCACATTCGTTTCAAACAGCTTCACGGATTGAGGGTGGTTCTCTTTCAACATGTGTTTTTTGCTTCAGCACCGCGCACATTCGTTTCAAACAGCTTCACGGATTGAGGGTGGTTCTTTTTCAACATGTGTTTTTTGCTTCAGCGCCGCGCACATTCGTTTTCAAATGTTGCAAGATTCTCACGGCTTCCCATGATCAGCGTACCAGAAATTGTGTTTTGGGCGAATTCCGGATTTTGAGTGTGCAACAGTTACGTTGGCTCGCGGTGTTGAATCCCACGAGGGCGTTCTGGCACGATTCAGGTTGATTCATGGCGTAGAACAATGTTTTGGCATGCTTCAGGGTTTTCAAGCGGTTGTCTTTCAACGAGGCAGTTCTCTCAGTCGGAATGAACCGTTGTATGGGGCTTATGAAGAGGGAGCTTGGAGGGAGGGTTGGTTCCAACATCGTTGATGACTCTCGGGTTTACACTGGTCCTCCTCCTCCGCCTCCTCCTCCTCCTCGTCCTCCTCCTGTTCCTGTTCCTCCTCCCTCCTCCTCCTCCTGCTCCTCCTCCTCTTCCTCCTCCTCCTCCTCCTCCTCCTCCATCCGCCTCATCCTCCCTCCTCCCTCCTCCTCCTCCTCCTCCTCCTCCTCCGCCTCCTCGTCCTCGTCCTCCTCCTCCATCCGCCTCCTCTCTCCTTCTTTTCCTCTTCCCTCTTCTCCTTCTTCCTCTCTCCTCCTTCCTCCTTCCTCCCTCCTCCCCCCCTCCTCCTTCCTCCTCCCTCCCTCTCCTACGAGGGGCTCGAGAAGGCCCGTGCCGAAGACAGGCCGCCTGCAGGCCCCACGACAGCAGGCCTCAGTGTTTTGTCGTGGCTCTCGGGGGACGGCCGCCGAAAGCGTGATGAAGCCTCCGAAAGCAGCGACGCCAAAACATGGGATCGTCTTCACCGACATTCGCGCGCAATTGGCCCGCGTACGGTCACGCGTAAGCGCCTTAACTTCGAATGTCACGTGCCGCGCGGGCGGCCGCGGCCCGGGGAAGCCACCGCGTAAGGTCGGTGTGCCATCTCGCGTAAGGCTCGTTTCTGCTCGTCGCCCACTTGGCAATGTGGAGGAGGCTCCTTGCTTGGCAGGGCGTGCCCAGCGGAGCAAGATACAGGCCCCTCTTGCGATGAGGGAGGGAGGGAGGGAGGGAGGGAGGGAGGTGGAACAAGAGGAGGAGGAAAAGGAGGAAGGAGGAGAAAGGATAATGAGAAGGAGGAGGAAGAGGAGGAGGAGAACGAGAAAGGAGGAGGAGGAGCATGAGGAGCATGAGGAAGGGCATGAGGAGCAGGAGGGAGCAGCATCTGGGGTCCCAGTCCTAATCCCGTCGCTTCTCGCCGTCCAGCCTCTGGGTGCTTTGCGCTGGCTGCGCCTCGCCGAGATCGTTACGGGGGTGACTGGGTCGCCCCGAACGGCCGCCTGAGGCCAGAGTTCTGAGTAGAAAGCTGGACAACGACGACGACGATGACGACGACGACGTTGACGACAACAACGACGACGACGACGAAACACGACGACGACGACGACGACGATGGCGGCGGCGACGACGACGCCGACGACATGCTGCAATGCGCCCTTCCGAGTGCGCGCGGAGCCAAGGCGAGAGGCTCATGTTGGAAACGCCCCGCCCTCCATCCGTATACTTAACAGCTCCGCCCAGCACGCCCACTTTTTTTCACCCTCCACTTGAGGACACTCCAATTCGTGCCTCGGGGCACGTTGGTGGATTAGGCATGCGAATCGGCAGGATTATGCAGCTCAAAGGTGTGTTTAGCGAGAGCCCCATTTTCAAAATGAGTCGTCTTCCACCTGCGCAGTTGCCGGGCAATTCTACACCTACGGCCATGTATGTTTAATATGTCTCAAGCGTGAGCACCGTGTTGGAAAGGAGCCGCGCCCACTCAGTGTAACTCTTGGCGCAGACTGCACTACTTCTAACATGTTCAGGAAGTCTCAAGCGAGAGCACCATTTTGAAAACGATTCGCGGTCGAGCCTTTCATATAGCTTCTGGGCAGGTTTAAGACGAATGTGTGCGCCGCTCAGGCGAGAGCCACAGCTTAAACACGTGCCGCCCTCAATTGTTTCCGCTGTAGGGTTCAAACACAAACCCGGCCAGTTCAAAGGAGACCAGAGGCGCATGTGCAAGACGACCCGAGCTCCGCTTGTGCACCTGCTTTGAATTCCTTCATTAAGGTCCCCAGCGATGCGAAAATATCAGACGACATGATTGGCCCGCCTTGCCGCTACGGCTTATGGCACGACGAGGGGGAGTTGTTGTGCCATAAGGAAAGGTGACTGGAGAAGGGGGGAGGCGGAGGGACTACGCATCGACCAGAGGAAGAGGAGGAGGAGAAGGAGGAGGACCAGAGCAGACCCACAATGCGCCAATAATGTTGCAATACACCCTCCCATCCTAAGTCCCTTGCTCATAACTCCGTGCACGTTTTTTCTCCGCACCAAGCGCCGTATTGAAGGACGAGCGTCCTGTGGGCCTGCCAGTGAGGCTGCAGGCCCATTCTTCTGATAAGCCGCCCGCATACATCCCGTTGCCAGTTGTGCTTATCATGCGAAGTGGTATTGGTAGTCCCCAAACGTGGTGGTGACAACACCTGGCGGTGAGTCTCGGGCGATTTGCGGTTTTCCGAGGATGTCCCGAACACTGGTGGGTCCAGGAGTCACAGAACCCGGTGGTGACCCCGTGCCCCCAAACCCAGCGGTGACCTTTTTGGGGGATTCCAGGTCTCACCACCCGGTTTGGGGGTTCCCAATGGTAGATCAGCGGCCCCAGTCCCGTTTTGAAGAAGGACAGCCCTTCATCCGTGCAGCGTCTGCACTTTGTTTGTTGCACGTTCTGCCGTGGGGCTCACAGCAAGATCTCAACCGAGAGGAGGAGGAGGAGGAGGTGGAGGAGGAGGGATGAGCCGCCCTGCATCCGAGCGACTGACTTGCAATCTCAAGCCCCTGGTCGCGACAGCTTAGGACGTGAGAGGGGAGAGCTCAGGCGGCGAGGAAGTCTCGGGCGACGCGCGTGCCCCGTCCCGACGGCGCGCCTGGTGGGGCACCGAGGAGTGGCATGTATAGGGGAAAGGGATGGGAGAGGAATTGGGATGCAACTCCTAGGAGGTTTCAAGATTCAGCATCTGCGCTGGTATATCCGTGGTCGAAAACGGGCCTAAAGTGGCACGGATCCTGTTGGGTTCCGCTGAATCTTGCTTCGTCCCATGGTGACTCCGTTTCAATCCGTTTTAAAAGCGGCTAAGTGGCACCTTGATCGGGCTTAATGGTTTCCCATCGTTCATACGAGTAGGAAGGCAAGGGAGGAGGAGGCGGAGGAGGAGGAGGAGGATGAGGAAGAGGAGGAGGAGGAGGAACACAGGTGGCTTGTGGAAATCCCTCCAGAGAGACGCACACCACCGACGCAGGCGACCTTTTACGCATACTTCCGCCCAAAAGCTTCACCGGCCATGCTCGACGGTCAAACTGGATCCACACCAGTGCCAGAGCGACCGGGATGGTACGACATACAGTACGTGGACGGCGAAAACGATTCGAGTACATGGACACACCCCACGACCACCAGCAGCACTACCAACAATCCCTGGCAGAGGCAGCCTCGCGTAACCTATGAAACAGGAAAACAATCAACGAGACGAGATCACCATGGCGCTAAAAGCACCACCAATGCCAAAACTCCATTTTCCCACAGCAGTTTTACAATGCACCACCAACGCCGAAGCCAAGGCTTCTAACCCAAGCACAAGATGGGCCATACTGGGGATAAACCACCGCTTGAACGTAAGTTTCTACACGAACGTCAATTACTGACCTGCCTCCGCTCCCCCGGTTCACATACTTCCGCAGGCCGAAAGATTTTCTTTTTGAGCCCCACATGTCGGAAGCGGCGCGCCGTTCAGGTGAGCGGATACATGTAGCGTTCACTCCGAGGTGGGGTAGATAAGTTATGGGTGAAGATGCGGGAGTTGGCCGGGCCCGCTGTGGCGTTCGAGCAAATTTATGTTATAGGAGGGCTTTCGGGAGATGGCCAGGCCCGCGGCGGCGCTCGAGCAACCACATGTCATGGGAGAAGTGAAGGGAGGTGGCCGGGCCCGCTGTGGCGCTCGAGCTTCGGACTTGGACACTTTGCTTGTGTGTCTTCGCCCTCCCTCATCCCTTCCTCTCCTCCTCCTCCCACTTCCCCCCTCCTCCTCCCGCCTCCCTCCTCCCTCCTCCTTCCCCCTTCGTCCGTCCGCCTCCCTCCTCCCTCCTCCCTCATCCTCCTTCTCCTCCTTCTCCTCTTCCTTCCTCCTCTTCCTTCCTCCTCCCCCCCTCTCTTCCCTGATTGTTCCTCCTCTCTCCCCCCCTGCGTCCCCTCTGTTCTCCTCCCACCTCCTCTTGCCTTTTTCCTCATCCTTCCCCTCTTCATTCTGGGAAGACCCCCCTCCCCCTTAGAACCATAGCATTGGTCTGCAGAACCACAGCTCCGCGGACACTGGGGATGTAGCATGATGCTTCACTTGCGGTGCTCCGCGGATCCGACTTCCCGTGTGTCCTGGATGTTTATTATTATTGTTATTATTATGATTATAGATTCATTCCCGGAAAATTCATGGATCCATCGCTTTTTTACACACAGGAAATTTGATCCGCGCAACACAGACATAGGATCCACGAAACTCTCCCACACCGGAACAAGGGATCCAATTGGATCCGTTGATGTTCTCACAGTTTTAGTCCAAGAGGAAAGCACTTTCGGCCTGGGGATGTATTTTGCATTCCGTATCTCTACCATCGTGTGTCCATGCCATCACACTCACAAGCCAAACAGCACGCTCTGACATTCAGAGATTTCTAACAAGTCACTTTCAGGGGACGGGAGCAAATGTTGGGAACTGGCGCGCATATGAGTACATGGAGACTGCTCTGGAAAAGCAGAACGGATCTTGCCACCCCAGCTATCTCTAGCAGAGCGTACGCTCTCTCGTTGTACTCATATGCGTTATGTATGATGCTTATCACCTTTCTACTGAGCAACGGGGGTCGTGCGAAACCCGTAAGAAGTCTACAAAAAACGACGAGAGATTTGGTACCGAGGAGGCCTGCGAACAGACAGAACTTCGGGCAGCGGCCCAAGATTTGCAGCATGTGCATAGCACGTCGTTGTGCTACTGTTCTTGCCACGTCTCTGACATTAGCCGACACGAGTCAAAGGCCTGATGCATAATATGGTAGTTCAAACTCTAACACAACACTGCCACCAGGTTAGGCCAGCCATTTTGCAAACGCCAGTCTCAGTATTCGTCCTCAGTTCGGCTCAACACAGCTCAGCACTGCCGCAGCTAAGGGCTAAACCCAGCCCTTACGCATGCGCCAACCTCTCTACACAAACGATCGGGCAGTGGGGGAGGTACTTGAAGAGGGGGGCGGGTGAGGATCAGAACAGATGGGCCCGACACAGGCCAGCCAGCTTTAATTTGGCACGCCTCTCAGCGTTCATCCTAACCTTTGGCACTTTTCACATGTCGCCAGCATCTAGGTTTTCAATTACCACTAATGGGTAGGACGGGTGTTGGTTGCATATTAGGAGGGATGGGGAGCACGCAGCATTGTATCGGACCCTCTTGGGCTACAGGGAGTGGCCCACCGCATTTTAGCTGCCAGACATTGATGCCGACACTATCCTGTACTATGCGAGACATTTCGCTTTCAAGCTCCAGGTCAGCCAGTACCATCTGTGCCAGCCTCACCGTTGCAAGTTACTTCTAGGCCTGCTGTCGCTTATATCAGCTTCTCAACCATAGCTGACCTTGAAGCTCATACGAGGGCTCGCACGTTTCAGGCACAGTCACAGCCGAGCAAAGCCCAGCCAGTACCGACCTGGCCATCTTATCAACAGGTTTAACTCAGCCGCTCTGCCATCACACTCGAGCTCTGTACCTCACATTCCTTAATATTTTCAGCGCGCAACCGTTCTATTAATACTTGCTGGCTATAGCCAGATCGGTATGTAAGTAGGTGGTGAGCTTTTAGGCCTGCCCTGCTGCGGATTACCACAACACCTTTGAGTAGCGTTACCTCATGTATTGTCAAGGTCGTCGCTTGCTCTGTTTTTTCTCGCCATCTTATTTGCACCCCGTAGCATGCGTTTGCTGTTCTGCTGCATTCCTTGGCCAACTATGGTAGTGATGGCGCGGAGTCAGATGAGAGGGAGGTTGTGGGGATGGGGGAAACGACATCTAGCCGTTTTGGCCTTCGGCGGTGGGGGTTCTGCCCAATTGTGGGCCGCCGTCCTCTGTCACCTCCCACCTTGCATTCGCGCAACGCCTTAGTTCAAGCCTGCTTTCGGCCAGTAGGCCAGCCAAGGTAGCTGCGCCAGCCTGCCAGAAGGCGCTGTCCTGCGGGCAGAGTCGGGTGGTTGGGTTTCTTGGGGGCTTCGAGAGTAGTGGGGATCTCCGACACCGTACCAACCCCAGTCACCTTCAGCTGGCGCCGAGCTACTCCTGCGTTTCAAGGAAAGCCCAGCATTTAGCAGGCCAGCTTGCACGTGTATTGCGACCTTTTCGTCGTTCGGTGTCCTTCTTCGTACGTTATTCTGGTACGTGATTTCGAGCCTTTCTCCCCCCCACATCCTCTCCCCCCCCACATCGGCGGCAGGCACCGCCACTCTGCACCATTCAGGGCTCTCAGCTTTTACCCCTAGTCTTTACATCTCCTGTGCCGCACGGGCCAGCCGCCGAATTCGTTTTAATTTATCCAGCACTGCGTTAGATCGGTATATTCTGTTTTGCACCACGTGCCACACGAGCGCTGTGAGCATCATGCATGGAGTATGGCCAGTGTTCAAAAAGGAGAGCGAGGAGGAGGAGGAAGAGGAGGAAGAGGAAGAGGAGGAGGAGGAGTAGGAGGAAGAGGA
The DNA here is from genome assembly GCA_963575745.1 of Prorocentrum cordatum. Classification (NCBI taxonomy): domain Eukaryota; class Dinophyceae; order Prorocentrales; family Prorocentraceae; genus Prorocentrum; species Prorocentrum cordatum. The sequence goes on along the minus strand of CAUYUJ010019882.1, from coordinate 749,729 downwards.
AAGGGAAGAGGAGGAGGAGGAGGAGGAGGAGGAGGAATAATGAGACAAAGGGGAGAGGGAGGAGCAGGGAAGAGGCCGGCCGGGCGCGAGCTGGCGGGGCGCAGGCGATCCCGCCAACGAGGAGGCGCAGAGGCAGACGTACGGCACGCCGCGCCTCCCAGCCCAGCGGGGACGGCGGGGAAGGAGGAGGCGTGGGCGTTGGGGTGGGGGGTAGGGCTTTGGGGGGGAAGGTGTGTGTTTGTGTGTGTGTGTGTCAAGTTAGCCAGCTCGAGCGAGCCAGAGGGCTCCATCCACCCCCACCCGCCCTCCCACAACATAAGAAGCAAGTGTGTTGTGGCCGACGCCTGTCGCTCATCTTATATCGCGGGTGGCTAGACGTTCAGCGCGCGACATGAGTTGCGTCCTATTCCTGCCGCGTATTGAGCAACGTCGACGAGAAACAAGACCGCGCGCGTCGCCAGTTCGTGGGTTTGCACCCTGCCCATCAGTTTCGCCAGGCCGTAGGTTTTTCAGTGCTACTTTTTTTCCGGCCGGTCTGGCAGTTTTGCAGGTTTGTGTTGTTTTGTTTGTCTTCGTTGTTTAACATGGCTCCGGTAACTCGGTGGCCCCAGATAGCACCAGACTACTGCTGGTACTTCAATTAATTCGAGTCGAGTTGTTTGTTCCCCGTTGTGTTGGCCATTGCACTTTGGCTTTGCAGCGCCTCATGTTTTTCACCACCCATCTGCACGGCCCTGACAGGACGTTTTCACCATGGCGCGTTCGGCTAAGTTCGTTCGCAATTGGCCCTTCCACTTGCCGACCGCGACTGAGGCTCCTATGCGCCGCCGAGTTGAAAGCGCTCGTGTGTGAGAGTGTGTGTGTGTGTGTGAGAGTGTGTGTGTGTGTGTGTGCATGTCTGTGTGTAGTGTGTGTGTGTGTGTGTGACGCGGGGTTTTGCAATGAAGCGTGTTCCCGTGCCGATGCTCGCGCCAGAACGTCTACAGCAACGGCGTAAAGAAGAGGGCTCGGGAAACGAAAGGGGGCGACCCATCAAAAGAGCGGGGAAAACCATGCCCGCAATTGGATAAACAGAATTGGGCAGTGTGTTCGTCTGACCCAAGAAAAGCACACCTAACCAGGAGGACGATGCACATGTGAGCCGTTCAAATCGACGCCCTGATTGATGGCATTGGGTGCGCTCGAACGTTTTGCGTACCTTGATGTAAAGAGCGCCGTCCTGGGTCTGGCATTTCTCAAGCAGCGTGCCAATATTCCCCAGGAAGCCGGCCGGGGTCGTGTTGCATAGCCATGTCGGAGATCCGCTGTTTGCACTCGGCGACGATATCCGAACCGGCACAGCATGCGCCAGGCACGGCAGGCCGTTGCTCGCCATGAGGTAGCAGTGGCACATCATGAGAAGGATTTTGACAACAATTTCTATTTCGCGTACATCAGGAGGCGAGGGCGACTTGTCGAAAGAGAAGACGCGTTTCGGCACCACCATCTGCACGATCGAAGCTTTTGGTACTTGGAACATAGCCCAAGCGAAGCCCCTGGCATCTCGAGCGCGGGCGACAGGTCCAGGCGGAGTCTTCTCATCAGCCTCTGGGGTGGGGGACGGGGGGGGGGGAAGGGAGAGGGAAAGGGAGGGGGGAAGGGAAGGGGGAGGGGAGGGGAAGGAGGGGAGAGCGGGCTCGCGCGATCTGGAGGCGGGCGTTTGGCCGACCCTGCACCGCTGGGGTTTTGCGCCCCGCCTGCAGGACGCAGACTTTTCGGCCGTTCGGATGACGTCGACGATATCATCCGAGCTCGAACACGGTCCCTGCCCCAGACCCGGCGCTGGCGCCACAGGGGGCTGGCATGGCGCCCGCTGTCACCGCGCCCGCCCGTCCTTGCCCTAGAGTTGTGATGTTCCAACCTACTCTAGCCTTGACCACCAGAGAGAATTTTGAGCACCGGGAAAGTACCGAAATTGGAGGGTTTCCACGTGTCGGGCCCTGGGAGACACTCTTTCGACACTGTTTCGACACCCGACACTTTTCTGGGTGCTCGAAATCATATCTGGGATGTGGTCCTGAAGTACGATGGGAACAACCCCAGAGCCGCCGCAGGCGCCACGAGCGATACGATCCATCCTGGCCAGCTCCTCGTCCGTGCCGGCACAGCACAGCTGTCGGCCCATAGGCGCGCCAGGGCGGAGGCCTGGTGGCGCAGACTGCCTCCGGGTTCGGAGGCCGCGCGGGCCAGGTTCATTGTTTTCATCGTGTTTCCGATTATTCTTATTATTTGTCTTCTTCTATTTCTTCTCCTTCTTCTTTTTGAGAAGAAGAAGAAGAAAGAACGGCATAAACATAAATTGTCAGAGGTCCGCGCGGATTTCTTGGATCGGCGCTGGCGCTCGATGCCCGCGTAGCAAATCGGGCGCACCGACCTTTCCAACCACCGGGCTGGGCTCCTCGAGGTGCATGGCCAAGTTGGACCTCTCCGAATCTCGTTCGGCCGCCTCGGGCTTCGACCAGCTTGGGTTGGGCCCCGCTTGTTCAGCGTGGCTAGAGGGCGACGTAGGTGGCTGCTTCTGCGACTACACGACCCCAGAGCTTCCTTGCTGGTTCGGCTTCGAGGACCGCTTCGGCACCGCGGAGCTGGATAGCGCGCGCCGCCAGCCGCCTGCCGTCCAGGATGGTGACGAGCCCAGCGCCAAGACCCAGGTCGAGGACGGCGAAGTGTTCTTCCCATGCATGGCGGCCTGTCTGTATGGACTGGCCCTGGGCGCTCTCCAGGGCGCTGGCGAGGCCCGCAGGAGGCCCTGCTCGAGGGCGGCCTTTGCAGACGATGCGCGAGAGGCTGCCTGCGCTGGAGCTCAAACACGGGAGGTGCGTCTCGGGCGTGTACGTAGACAACGTGCATGTGGTCGTGGGGCGGAGATCGAGGGTCGAGGATCGAGCTCGATGATCGAGCATCGAAGCTCGAGGGCGTTCTTCTCAACCACGGCTGGACGCGGCTCGACCAACTGCCCAACATGAAACCCGGTGGGGGTGCGCGCTCCAGTTCTGAGCGGATTCCGGCATGGGGGGTGGGGCGTTATAGAGCGATTCTCGCCGACCGGCACCAGTACTGGCACCGGCACCAGCGCACCAGCGCACCAGCACAGGCACCGGCGCCGGCGCCGGCTGCAGCGCTAGCACCATCACCAGCACCGGCTGCCAGTGCTGCAGCACTGGCACCAGTATTGGCACTTGCGCCCGCGCTGGCACCCGCATTGGCACTGACACCAGCACCCGCATTGGCTGCCGCTACCAGCATCTGGCACTGGCGGCACCCGCCACCAGCACCGGCCACCAGCACCCGCAGTGGTACCAGCGCCCGCACCAGCGTTGGCAATCCACTGATCTAGCCATGGAATGATGATGATGATGATGATGATGATGATGATGATGATGATGATGATGATGATGATGACGATGAGATGACGATGACGATGACGATGACGATGATGATGATGATGATGATGATGACGACGGTGATGATGATGATGATGATGATGGTGATGATGATGATGATGATGATGGTGGTGGTGATGGTGATGGTGAAGGTGATGGTGTTGGTAATGGGTGATGGTGATGGTGATGGTATGGTGATGATGTGATGATGATGATGAAGATGAAGATAATGATGATGTTGATGATGATGATGATGATGAACGATGACGATGACGATGACGATGACGATGATGATGATGATGATGATGATGATGACGACGGTGATGATGGTGATGATGATGATGGTGATGATGATGATGATGATGATGGTGATGGTGATGGTGATGGTGAAGGTGATGGTGTTGGTAATGGTGATGGTGATGGTGATGGTGATGGTGATGGTGATGATGATGATGATGATGAAGATGAAGATGAAGATGATGATGATGATGATGATGATGATGATGATGATGATGATGATGATGATGATGATGATGATGGTGATGATGATGATGATGATGATGATGGTGGTGATGGTGATGAGGATGAGGATGACAACGAGGATGAGGATGGTGATAATGATGATGATGATGATGATGATGATGATGATGATGATGATGATGATGATGATGATGATGTTGATGTTGATGTTGTTGATGCTGATGCTGATGCTGCTGATGATGATGATGCTGATGATGATGCTGATGCTGGTGGTGATGATGATGGTGGTGATGGTGATGCTGATGATGATTATGCTGATGATGGTGATAGGGACATGGGATAGTGTTTGTGAACGTGATGATGCTGATGCTGCTGATGATGATGGTGCTGATGATGATGATGATGATGATGATGATGATGCCAATAATAATGATAATAATGATAATAATGATAATAATGATGATGAGGAGGAGGAGGAGGAGGAGGGGGAGGAGGAGGAGGAGGAGGAGGAGGAGGAGGAGGAGGAGGAAGAGGAGGAGGAGGAGGAGGAGGAGGAGGAGGATGAGGATAAGGATAAGGATGAGGATGGTGGTGATGGTGATGGTTTTTGTGATTTCGGTTGCTACCACTGTCTGTGAAGTAGTAGGTATTGGCCCTCTGCGGCGAACGAGCATGAACGAGCAGGCTGACGAGAATGATGAGTAGGAGGGCGATGCGAACGAGCAGAAGGAGCACCAGCAGCAGCAGCGGCAGCAGCAACAGCGACAACAACAGCAGGACGAGGAACACATTGTCCGCGTTGGAAGACATCACGAGCGTCGTGATGCACACCGCGGGTCCATCGCCAGGGGAAGGAAGAATATGGAGCTATATCGACTTGTCAACCAGATGCGTAGTTCTTTTGGGTGAGCTTGTGTAGGGTTAAGTCGGGCCTATCCCTCTACAGGGAAGCTATTTAAAAATAGTCAAACATAGTCTGGGGACTATTTTTGGAGTATTTCTTACCATTTTGAAATATTTTTGGGTTATTTTTATTTCTCGTCGAAAATCTCCCTGTAGTGGGACACGCCCGACTTAGTGTAGGGGGAAGAGGGGGCGCGCCGACCGTGGAGCAGCGTTGGGGCCCCGTTCGCTTGGCGGCCCTGCCTCCGGGCGCCGGGCTGCCCTGTTCGGGACCTCGCTGCGAAGCAGAGGGTGGAGTCGGAACCGGTCGAGGGTGCCCGCGGCAACCAGGGCTTGGCCTAAAACGGTGTTTTGGGCTATTTCGTGGGCCGTTTTCGTTTCGACTTCGCTTTGCGGTAGAGGCGGATCCGAGACAAAAGCGAGGGTCAACGAAAACAAAACGAAAACGAAAGACACCGTTTAGGTCCAGCCCTGGCGGCAACCATTGGAAGAAAGGGAGAAGCACGCGTGCGTGGGATCGCTCCAAGCAAGGGGGGATGGCATCTATTTCGCTTCATACAGCGGCTACCAGGCCCGCGGCGCCCTGACTTGTGTCAGGAGGGGAAAAACACACAGACACAATGAATCGTCGATTCCCAGGAAAATATGGGAAAGTATGGGAAGTGGGGGGGAAGACAAAAACCCAGAAAATATGGGAAAGTAGTGGGAATCCTTTTATTTTTGTGTGTCCCAGGGCCCCTTCATTGTGGTCAAGCCAGCATCGCTCAAGACAGTCTCGCAACTGCGGGCGATTCGACTGCGACATCGAATCGCCGCGGTCGGACGCTTGGAGAGCACGGCGCCACGGACGCCTGGAGAGCACGGCGCCTGGAGGTTCACCTCTGCCCGATCATCAAGGGCTCCCACGAGGGCGCGAAATTATTCGCGCTTCGCGGGCCTCATTCTCCCTCCCCTTCCTCCTCGTCCTCCTCTTCTCCCCTTTGGGGGCGGCGCGAGAGCGCGAAGTTGTTCGCGCTTCGCGCAGCGCGAAGCGTGAAGTTAGGAGCCCTTGGAACATCTTCTCCCGTCTGTTCAGACCACCTCCAAGAATCGACAGGCCGACCCCGCCGGCGCACACCTCCGACTTCCAGCTTTCAGCACCCAGCTTTCCACTTCCACATCCACGCCCACCTCTCGACCTCCAGCCTCCACCAGCTCAGCAATCTGACCCCCAGCATCCAGCATTCGACTTCCCATTTCCACCTCCGACAATCGACCTCAAGCCTCCACTAGCGCGCCGCTCCTACTTCCAGCTTCCGACTTCCAGCTTCCGGCGTTAATTTCCAACCATCCTGTGGTGTTGGGTCTTCGTTTTGAACAGACAGCGCCCCGCGTCAGTCCTCCCCTCCTCCTCCGCCTCCCTCCTCCCGTAATCATCATCACCATCATCATCATCATCATCATCATCGTCAGCATCGTCAGCATCGTCATCATCACCATCATCATCATCATCATCATCATCATCATCAGCATCAGCATCATCATCATCATCATCATCATCATCATCATCATCATCATCATCATCATCATCATCATCATCATCATCATCATCATCATCATCATCATCATCATCATTATCGTCAGCATCGTCAGCATCGTCAGCATCGTCAGCCTCATCATCATCATCATCATCCTCCTCCTCATCATCCTCATCCTCATCCTCATCGTCATCGTCAGCATCATCCTCATCAGCAGCAGTATCATCCTCACCACCATCACACCCAGTACAGCGTTTCGTGGCCTCATAGGGAGCTCCACCTAGGGCCCCAGTGGGGTGGCCACATGCGTCCGCCACACCCAGTACCGCGCTTCTTGACCCCATAGGAAGCTCCACCTAAGGCCCCAGTGGGGGTGGCCACATGCGTCCGCCGCACCCACTACAGCGTTTCGTGGCCCCATAGGGAGCTCCACCTGAGGCCCCAGCGGGGGTGGCAACATGCGTCCGCCACACCCAGTACGGCGTTTCGTGGTCCCATAGGGAGCTCCACCTGAGGCCCCAGTGGGGGTGGCCACATGCGTCCGCCACACCCAGTACAGCGCTTCGTGGCCCCATAGGGAGCTCCTCGCAAGGCCCCAGTGGGGGTTGCCACGTGCGTCCGCCACACCCAGTACAGCGCTTCGTGGCCGCATAGGGAGCTCCATCTGCGGCCCCAGTGGGGGTGGCCACATGCGTCAGCCACACCCAGTACAGCTTTTCGTGGCCTCATGGGGAGCTCCATCTGCGGCCCCATTGGGGGTGGCCGCATGCGTCCGCCACACCGAGTACAGCGTTTCGTGGCCCCATAGGGAGCTCCACATAAGGCCCCAGTGGAGGTGGCCACATGCGTCCGCCACACCCAGTACAGCGCTTCGTGGCCCCATAGGGAGCTCCACATAAGGCCCCAGTGGGGGTGGCCACATGCGTCCGCCACACCCAGTACAGCGTTTCGTGGCCCCATACCGTACGTCGACAAAATGTTGCAGCACTTTTTAGGCGAGCATTGAAATGTGTACTTCAACACTCCGCCTCCCCGCCCCACCCCCATCTAATATTGGGGGCATGCGAGAAGGAGCTGTTCTGAAATTCCCCAGGCGATCGACAGAATGTTGCACCACCGACCTGTTCCGGCGACCCCGGACCGCAGCCAATATTAGATGGGGGTGGGGGGGAGGCTCATACGTAAGCGTCTATTTAAAAACGATGTCCGCTGTCTTGGGCACCAGGTGGTGCAACATTTTGTCGATGTACCGCAGGGAGTTCCACCTAAGGCCCCAGTGGGGGTGGCCACGTGCGTCCGCCACACCCAATACAGCGCTTCGTGGCCCCATAGGGAGCTCCATCTGCGGCCCCAGTGGGGGCGGCCACATGCGTCCGCCACACCCAGTACAGCGTTTCGTGGCCTCATGGGGAGCTCCACCTGCGGCCCCATTGGGGGTGGCCACATGCGTCAGCCACACCCAGTACAGCGCTTCGTGGCCCCATGGAAAACTCCACCCAAGGCCCCAGTGGAGGTGGCCACGTGCGTCCGCCACACCCAGTACACCGCTTCGCGGCCCCATAGGGAGCTCCTCGCAAGGCCCCAGTGGGGGTGGCCACATGCGTCCGCCACACCCAGTACAGCGTTTCGTGGCCCCATAGGGAGCTCCATCTGCTGCCCCAGCGGGGTTGACCACATGCGTCCGCCACACCCAGTACAGCGCTTCGTGGCACAATAGGGAGCTCTACCTGCGGCCCCATTGGCCACATGCGTCAGCCACACCCAGGACAGCGTTTTCTGGCCCCATAGGGACCCCACCGAAGGCCCCAGTGGCACCGCCCGCATGCGTCCCCCCACCCATTGCGGCACGTCCCTCACGCGTTTCGTGGCCCCATAGGGAGCTCCACCGAAAGCGGCACCCGCAACGCGTTATTCATAATTGCATATGTTTGGGTCCTTCGCCAGGATCATTTATCCATGCCCGTTACCAGGGCCACTTATTCGCCTCCAGCCTCCGACAAGTCAGCACTCCGACACCTAGCATGGAGCATCCGACGTCCCATATTCAGTTCCACCTCGCGTTGGAGGGAGAGGACATCCCCAACGCAGCGTTGACGGATTCTCGGCGAAATTCTGGCTCACAGTTTACGTCGCGCCACATGCGAACATTGCCACGACGAAGTTTTGGAACGATATCGGGCTGGATTTCTGATCGGGCGTATTCTTTTCCTTGCGCACCGGCGCTCCAGCGCTGCGCCCGCGGTGCCCTGGACGGTGCCCGCGCGGGGGCGCGCTCTTCGTGCTTCGTGCTCAGTGGTTTGTGCTTCGCCAGTTCAAGGAGGCTCGTGCCCTCGCTGGCCAGGGGCTCCTTTTTTATTTTTCCGTCTGCGCTGACCCGCATGACCAGTTTCTTTGATTCATTGATCTAGGCCTCCCAGATGGGGTTCGAGTAGATGGGGTCGGAGGATCGAGCCGCATCGCCGATGTATCGACGACGCGGCTCGATGTGGAGCCATCTTTGCTTCACGTCGACGTCGTCGATGCATCGCCCACTTCGACGATGCATCGCCGGTGCATCGCCGATGCATCGCCGATGCATCGGCGATGCGGCGCGATCCTCCGACCCCATCTACTCCGACCCCATCTAGGAGGCCTATAATTGAGCTCGCAGAGCGGGAGGTACGGCGGGCCCCCCACGGGGAAATTCACACGCTGCTGCGGGAAACAGTTGGTGTTCGGTGGGGGCGGCTCCCACGAGGGTCGGTACCAATCGTTGCTGATTTTCGTCGAGTCATCTTGGAGTCTACTGTGGGGGGAGGTGGCGGCTTTGGGGGCCGACTGAGCGAATCTCGGGCCCGTGGGTACGTAGTGGTGTGCCGAATGAAAGGTTCCTCTGAGCCGTCTTAGGGGTCAGCTGAAGGCCCCGCGGGGCCCGAAATGTGTGAGAGGTGCGCCGAAAGAGGCTCCACGGAACCGTCTCGGGGACCAGCTACGCGATGCAACGAATGCGTCAGGGGTGTGCGGTATGGGGGCTCCGATGGGCACGGAAAGCCCACTCACTCGGATTTTTCTTTCTCCCAGTGGCTTCGAAGCGCAAGCCACTTGTACTTCTACGTGCCCAATGAGCCCGAGAGCGCAGATTACTTTGTGTCCCTCACTAGTTCTGGGGGCATCTGCAGTCCAGGGAGGGTACTTGTAGTCCAGGGAGGGGTGTAAGGGGTACCTATAGTTGGGGAGGGGGCTACCAGTAGTTCGAGGTGGAGTCCGGGGGGGTACCTGCAGTCTGGGGGGAAACGCGTGTTGACGCGTCAACGCACGCGTGGATGTAGTCTCAGGGGGGTACCTGTAGTCCAGGGGGGTGACCTGTAGTCTGGGAGGGGTAGCTGTAGTCCAGGGGATGTACTTGTGGTCCGGGGGAGGGGCACTTGCAGTTCGGGAAGAGGGTACTTGTAGTCCAGGGACCCAGAACTATTGAGGGACACAGAGGCTTGGGTGAGGGCTTTGGGTGAGGCTCTCAGTCGGGATGCCTGGGCTGGCTGGGGGCTGTCGTGGGCTCCTGCGGGGCTGCGGGGCCATCTCGGAGCCGCGCTGGGACTCTTCGGCTATTTGGGGGTTCTCTTGTGATTGCATTGGCGGCCTCTCGGGGGCCTCTTGGGCTCTTCTGGGCCTCCGTTGGGCCGTCTTGGGAAAGAGCGCCAGTGGTTCCCCTGCAGTGAGAGAAGGGGATGGGGGGGGCAAACGAACCCCTGGGGCAAACGAACCCCCCCTCTACACCCCTTTCAAGGGTGTGTCCGTTTTTGCCTCCCCATCTATTCCACCTCGCCCCATTTGCGCCAGAGACGAGTTGGTAAACCTCCCTTTCCTCGCTTGTTTGGCGGCGGACGAGGTGGAACGGCGCGCACTCCAGCGCGTGGGTAGGGTCATGGTGTCAGTGCTAAGACGTTAGGGTGTTAGGGTTAGGGTGCTACGGTTAGAGTGCTGGGGTTTAGGAGTGCTAGTGTATTCGGATGTTAGGTTTATGGTGTTAGGGGTACGTAGGGTGTTAGGGTTAGGGTGTGAGCGGTTTAGGGTTAAGGTGTTGACATTAGCGCGTTGGGGTGTTAGGGTTAGGAGGCTATGATCAGGGTTTGGGGTGCTGGGGTTAGGGTGTTCGCGTGTCAGGGTTCGGTTGAGGTTGCGAGGCTTAGAGTCTTAGTGGATGGGGGTTTCAAGCCAGGGTTAGGGCTCGGGGGATGCGGGTCAGGGCGTGATGGTTGTGGATCGGGTGCTAGGGCTGTGGCGCTCGGGTTTGGGCGCCAATGGCCAGTTGTGGCTAGGGTGCGGTCCTCCCCTCCGTGGGGAGAAGACGAGAACGCGGCGAGGGGCGGAGCTCGCCGGCGGGTGGACCCGGGGGCGGCCCTGGCCGCAGGCGAGCAGTTGTACATGATAATCCAGCCCCTCGCCCCGAGCCCGTACCTGGCGGGGCGCGGGGTGGGCGGCGAGGGAGGGAGGAGGGAGGGGGGGAGGGATGGCAGGATGAGGGTGGGAGGGAGGGAGGGAGGGGCGCCAGGGGGCGGCGAGGGAGGGAGGGAGGGAGGTAGGAAGGGGACGGCGGGGAGGAGGAGGAGGAGGAGGAGGAGGAGGAGGAGGAGGAGGAGGAGGCATAGGAGGCATAGGAGGCGGAGGAGGCGGAGGAGGAGGAGGAGGAGGAGGAGGAGGAGAAGGAGGACGAGGAGGGACCTACGGTGCAGCTCGTCCTGGACGGCTCTTGTCGCCACGGCTGGATTGCCCTGGAAATTCTAGTCAGCATCCCTGGGATGGGTCAGGGGAGTTGCGATGTCTGCATGTTTTTGCTTCCTCAGAGAAGGAGGCAGAAGGGAGCGGGGGAGGGAGGAAGGGAGGAAGGGAGGAGCGACGAGGCAGGAGAGAGGGAGGGAGGCACGAGGGAGGAGGCAGAAGAGACGGAGGGAGTCGGAGTTGGAATCGGAGTTGGCCCCATCGCGATGCGCTACGATAGCGAAAAATTAGCGGCATCCCCTGTCCACTCAGAACCTTCCCAGGAACCCGGGACCGAAGCGCTGGGGAAGCCGAACGAGCTGAGGAGGATGTTTTTTAGGCAGAAGGGAGGGAGGGAGGGAGGGAGGAAGGGAGGAGGTGTTGGAGGAGGAGGGGGAGGAGGAGGCGGAGGAAGAGGATAAGGACCAGTCCCAAGTCCTTCCTTTCATCACAAGACGTGCCCCTTTGAAGACGAATGTCATGTGTGCCTGCCATGCAGACACGAGCTCCGTTTTGAAAAGGAGGTGTCACGTTGAGGCGAGAGCCCCTTTTTTAAAGGAACCGCCCCCCCTTCCCATCCGTCGTTGAGTTTTGGGGGGTCTCTAGCGAGAGTAGCATTTGGAAAGGAGCCGCTCTCCATCGTTTTAGTTGCTGTGGCGCTTTAGCGAGAGATCCAGATTGAAAACGAAACGCTCTCCGTCCTTGTAACTGGTCGGGGCTGTGATGACGAGTGCGCGCAGCCATAATGCGAGAGTCCCATTATGAAAAGTAACCGTCCTTTATGTTTGCACTGGTTACATTTGATTCGCATGTGCGCGGCGCTACGACGAGGGCCCCAAGCCGCACTCCCATCGCGTAGCTGCGGCAGTCTGTTCAGACGAATATGCGCGGCGCTGAGGCGAGAGTCCCATTTCGAAAAGGGACCGCCCCCATTGAATGAGGGCGGTTCTTCGAATGGGGCCTTCTCGTGTAACTTCGTGTAACGAATTGCGCCTATTCGCGCAGCTTCTGCAATCTTGTAAGGCGAATGTGCGCGACGCGAAGGCGAGAGCCACGTCTTGACCCCCCCCCTGCATCCGTGTAACTGGCGCATGGTTGTGACAGATGTGCGCGGCGCTAGGGGGAGAGACCAATTTCGCTCAGGAGCCGCCCTCCATCCAGACGATCTCGCCTTTCGCACACGACACGGCCTTTGCGCTGCCCACCGGATTTTTCTTGCCGCGTGGGCGCGGCATGGCTGTAAACCACCCCATGTGCTGGTTAAATCATCAGAGAACCGGCAATGGTTTTCTGGTTTTTGCGCCAGCAAGCCTTGTCGCAGGCAGTTTTTGACATGTCTCGAATGAATGCTCGCTGCGTTGAGGCGAGAAGCAGTTTAATTGTTGCAATATATAGAGAATGCACGCGGTGCTAAGGCGAGCGCCTCATTAAAAGGACCCGTACATCCGTGTATCTGCTACAAGCTTCAAGCCACAGAATCGCACATGTTGACGAAGTCTCTCGCGAAGCGCCCGGCCCATCCCCATGTACTGTCACCGCTGTGGGTGCGGCAGGATGAATTTTGTATGAGGAAAGGTATGGAGGATGAGGAGGAGGAGGCGGGAGGGAAAGAGGAGGGAGGGGGGCATGGGGGATGGGGGAATGGGGTCAGGGGGAGGGGGGGAGGGCAAGCTAGGTGCGCTCGCGTCATATCTGACATCCTACCCCTCCCTCCCATTCCTTACCATGGCGCAGATCCCCTCTCGACTCGCACAGTCGGATGTCGAGCAGGGCAATGATCCCGAAAGGGTACGCGATGCATTGTAGAGCACGGCATGGCATGGCGTAGAAGAGCACCGCAAAGCGTAGTATCAACCTAGCATTGCATTGCATGCCGTGGCATGGCACGGGAAATGACGCCAGCGCTGCAGCGGGAGCACGAGTCGAAACGAGCGGAAGCGCGGAAATGAGGCCAGCGCTGCAGCGGGAGCACGATTCGGAACGAGCGGAAGCACGGAAATGAGGCCAGCGCTGCAGCGGGAACACGATTCGGAACGAGCGGGGCCCGAAAACGAGGCCGGCGCCTCAGCGAGAGCAGCATTTTGGAAAACAATGCAGGCGAAAACCAACTCCGGGGAAACCTGTGTGTAAAAAAACAGTACGGGGGGGGTCGGACACTCCCAGGCCGTCATCAGGGGAAGAGGGAGAGTAGTATTCAGATTCAGTAATTGTAGAGAAGAGGGTGGGAGACGGGAGGAGGGCAGAGGAGGGAGGAGGGATGATAATAGTATTTTGTGGGTGGAGACGGGAGGAGGAAAAGGCAAAGCTGCGGATGACAGAGCCCGCATGCCAATGCAGGGAGAAGAGGGTGGGGGACAGATGAGGTGGAGGGAAGGGCGGACGAGGGCAGGATCAGGAGGTGGGAGAGGGAAGGGGAGTGGGGGGATGGGACGGGGACGGGGACGGGGAGGATATGGAAATGGGGATTGGGGAGGCGGGAGGGGGGCTGGGAGAGAGAGAAGGGAAGGGGGAGGGCGGGAGGGAGGGAAGGAGGGAAAGAGGGAGTGAAGGCGGAAGAGGAGGAGGAGAAGGAGGAGGAGGAGGAGGAGGAGGAGGGGCCTTGACCTGGAGGGGATTAGGGGTTGGCCAGTCTCCGAGCGCATTCCGCCACAGGGCTCGACTCTTTAGGCTTCAGGTGACCGTCGAGTGACCCAGTCGGGCTCGAGAGGGGGTCCGATCAGCTTCCACTGGGACCGCAGGGTCGCCCCTCCTCGGGCTCCTCAGGATGGTCGAGAATTCAACCCGGGAGTTCGCTCCAAACCCGGAGTTTTCTGAGCCGAAACCCGGCACGGAGCGGATTTGCGAAATCCGGGATTATTATCGGAACCCGGATTTTTTTTTTACCAAACCCGGAAATTTGGTTCGGAGCGAAACCCGGAATTTCTGCAGGCGCGGAATCATGGAATTCTCTGGAATGGAAGGTGGGATGAGAGAGAGAGAGAGAGATTTGTATTGGACCCGAAGCACGATGGTGTGAACAAATTGGGGCGGCTTGTGTCGTTGTCGTCGTCGTCGTCGTCGTCGTCGTCGATGGTCGTTTGTCTTCCATGGGCCGCGACCCGTCGGTTGTCGACGTTGCGTTTCTCGTTGTGGTTGTCGGTTGTTCGCGTTGTCTTATTCGTCGTCGACGTCGCCACCGCCGTCGCCGCGTCTTCAGTTGTATTCGCGGACGGGCGCGTCTGCCCTAAAATTGAAACATCGGAGTGGTTTTGGTTGTCAGCCCGAGGCACGGTGATGGCAAAATTAGGTCGGATCGCGTCGGGTTTGTGGTCGACGTTCGTTTGCCTTCTCTTGGTCGCCAGTCGTCCGTTGGTCTTGTTGTCTGCGTTGTCGTCGTTGATGTTGTTGTAGTTTCCGTCCTTGTCGTTGTCGTCGTCGCTGTCGCTGTCAGCGCTCTACTCGCGGACGGGTGCGTTCACCTTGGATATGAAATCATGGATTGGCTCTGGTAATCAACTCGAGGCGCGAGGGTTGGAACTAATCGGGGCGGCTTGCGTCGTTGTCGTCGTCGTCGGGGATGCTGTTTGTTATTCGGGTGTCGCGGGCCGTCGGTTGCCGTCGGTACCTTCGTTGTTGTCGCGTCGTTATCGGTTGTTCGCGTTGTCCTCGTCGACGTCGCCGTCGCCGTCGCCGTCGTCGCGTCATCAGCTATTTTTTCGGTCGGGCGCGTCTGCCCTAAAATTGAAATCTCAGCGCGGCTTTGGTTTTCAACCCGAGGCATGGGGATGGCAAAATGAGGGCGGCGTTTCTTGTCGTTGATGTGCACGGTCGCTCGGTTTTCGTCGGTCGCCAGTCGTCGGTTGTTGTTGTCGCCATCGTTGTCGTTGTCGTCGTTGTCTTTGTCGCCGTCGTCGTCGTCGTCGCTGACGTGGTCGTCGCTGCGGGCGTCAGCGTCCGCGCGGGGGGGCGGGCTCGTTTGCTTTTAAAATGAAGTCTCGGAGTGGTTTTGTTTTGCGTCCGGTGGCGTGGCGACGTTCAGATAGGGGGGCTTGCGTCGTCGTCGTACCTCGTCAAATGTCGTTCGTCTTTTTGTTGGCTGCGGTTGTCGGGCGTCGCTGTCGTTGTTTTCGTTGTTCCTCGATGTCCGCGTCGTCGTCGCTTCCGCCCTCGCCGCTGTCGTCGTTGTCGCCGCTTTCGGCACCCGTGCTTGCTGACGGGCGTGTCTGTTTGAAAATGAAGTTTTGGCGCGGTTTTGGCAGTCAAGGTGAGCTATGGGGGATGTTCAAATTAGGGCGCCTCGCATGGTCGTCGTCGCGGCAAAAGTGCGTCGGCTTGCGAAGTCCAGGAGTGGTTTTGAAAGTGTTTTGGCGCGTGGTCGCGCGAATGGATGCGGGGACGACGCGAAAGTGGGAGCGGCGTAAGAAGAGAAGGATTGCGAGGTGGCGACGAGGAATTGGAGGGGGAGGCGGCGACGTCGGCGTCGGAGAAGGAGGAGGGAGAGGAGGAGGAGGAGGAGGAGGAGGAGGAGGAGGAGGAGGAGGAGGAGGAGGACGACGAGCTCTTGGAGCAGGATCGCGGAGGAGAGGACGACGAGGACGGGGTCGAGTGGGAAACAATACCACGGCGAATCTATAAACGGCCTCCAATGCGAAAGATCGGCGGTTTCAAGTTGGCGTTTCCGTCGGGGTTTCGATTGGCGGGCGGGCGCGCCTGCCCTAAAATTGAAATATCGAGCGGTTTCGGTTTCCAGCTAGAGACATGGAGATGTCAAAATTAGGTCGGATAGCGTCGGGGTTGTCGTCGATGGTCGTTTGCCCTCATTTGGTATTGAGTCGTTGGTTGTTGTTGTTGTTGTTGTTGTTGTTGTTGTTGTTGTTGTTGTTGTTGTTGTTGTTGTTGTTGTTGTTGTTGTTGTTGTTGTTGTTGTTGTTGTTGTTTGTGTCGTTGTTTGTGCTGTTGTTACTGTTGCTGGTTATTGTTTTGTTGTTGTTTTTTGTTGTTGTAGCCGTCGTTCTTGTCGTCGTCGTCGTCGTCGTCGTCGTCGTCTCTGTCGTTGTCGGCGCCCTACTCGCGGGCGGGCGCGTTCACTGTGGATTTGATATGATGGACTGTTTTTGGTAGTGGACCCGAAGCGCGACGGTGTGAACGAATCCGGGCGGCTAGCGTCGTTGACGTCGTAGTCGTCGTCGACGGTCGTTTGGTTTCCGCGGGGCGCGACCCGTCGGTTGTCGATGTTACGTTTGTTGCTGTTGTGGTTGTCGATTGCTCGCGTTGTCTTATTCGTCGTCGACGTCGCTACCGCCGTCGTTGCGTCATCAGCTGTATTCGCGGACGGGCACGCCTGCCCTAAAACTGAAACATCGGAGCGGTTTTGGTTGTCCGCCCGAGGCGCGGTGGTGGCAAAATTAGGTCGGATTGCGTCGGGATTGTCGTCGATGTTCGTTTGCCTTCTCTCGGTCGCCAGTCGTCGGTTGTTCTTGTTGTCCTCGTTGTCGTCGTCGTTGTTGTTGTTGCTGTAGTTTCTGCCCTTGTCGTCGTCGTCGCTGTTGTTGTCAGCGTTCTACTCGCGGACGGGCGCGTTCACCGTGGATATGAAATCATGGATTGGCTTTGGTAATGAACTCGTCTCGCGAGGGTTGGAACTAATTGGGGCGGCCTGCGTCGTTGTCGTCGTCGTCGGGGGCGCTGTTTGTTATTCGGAGGTCGCGAGCCGTCGGTTGCCGTCGGCGCCTTCGTTGTTGTCGTTGTCGTTTGTTCGCTTTGTCCTCGTCGTCGTCGTCGACGTCACCGTCGCCGTCGTCGCGTCGTCAGATGCATTCGCGGACGGGCGCGTCTGCTTCAAAAGTTGAAATCTCAGCGTGGCTTCGGTTTTCAACCCGAGGCGCATGGATGGTTTGCGCGCGTGGTTTTGAAAGTGTTTCGGCGCGTGGTCACGTGGGTGGATGCGAGGAGGACGCGAAAGTGGGAGCGGCGCTGGGATAGAGGTGGGTGGGGAAACAATGAGCAAATTTTGCTTTCGCGGGGAACCGGTGGGAGTCGCGACCGGCGGTCACAATCGCAAGGTGTTGGCGACGTTTGCTTATTATTCGTCTTGCGCCGGTCATCTCGGGATGTGCTGCTATTCCGGATCTTAGTGCGGATTTGTCTCGTCGTTGGGTATCCGTTCATTCGTGATGTTTGCCGTTGCAGGATTCTTTGCTATAAACCAGGGATGTTTTGGGAGGACGACGCGTGCGCGTAGAGATCTGACGGCGTGGTTCTTCAGTCGACGGATCCCAGTGGCGCTGGGGAAATTCTCGCCAGGGCGGGGCGCAGTTCCGTTGCGTTTTTGGGTGGTGCGCGGGTTTGTCGAAGGGTTCGGATTCGAGGGGGTTTAGCTTTCAGGGTTCCTGATCTTCACTTCTCTGCTTGTTTCGGGTTTCGCCTGCCGTCGGTTCTGTGCTTGCTCCTGGGAGATTCTGGGGTTCGGTTCCTGGTTCCGGGTTGCGGCTGGGCCGATTCCAGGCTTCGCCTCGTTCTGGGCCCTGGGTTTCGCTTCAAACAATTCCCGGGTTCACGCTCTGACCTCATCGGGATCGCCCTCCCTTCTCCGCCCGTTCCCCCTGCCACTTCTCCTATCCCACTGCTCCTCCTCGCTCGTCTTGCCTCCTGCGCCCTCCTGCTTCTCGTCGTCGTTGTCGTTCTCCTCCCCCTCCTCTTCCTCCTCATCCTACTTTTCTTCTTCTTCCTCCACCTCCCTTCCTCGTCCTTCCCCCCCCATTTTCTCCTCCTACCTCCTCCCTCCTCCTTCCACCTCCTCCTCCTCCTCCTCCTTCTCCTCCTCTACCTCCTCCTCCTCCTCCTCCTCCTCTACCTCCTCCTTTTCCTCCTCCTCTTCCTCCTCCTCCTCTTCCTCCTCCTCTTCCTCCTCCTCTTCCTCCTCCTCTTCGTCCTCTTACGCCTCATCCCCGCACCCCCCCTTCCTCCCTTCTGGGGCAGTTGGTGTTAATTTTCCTGCTGGCAGTTGATATGGATCCTTCGGCGCTGTCCGCTCGTACCACATTGCCCAGCCCTGTGCCCTGCAGTTGGTTTTGTTTGGGTTGCTTGTCCCGCCACTTACAGCCGTTTTCCCACGCCTGGCACCGCGGGGTTATCCTCTCCAGTTTTCTTCCCTCGGCTCCTGGGCGCGTTGGTCCGTTGGCCCGCTGCCAGGGCATCGAACTAGACACGGCCCGGGAACGAACGGAAGGGAGCATGTGCTCTTTGGCTTCTGGGGCTTGGCGCAGAACACAAATCCTTACCACACTGGGGGAAAATATGAAGGGCTTATCTTTCGTTTCCGTCCGAGGCTCATGTTGACAAAATCTCGGCTGCAGAGGAGGGAGGGGCGGGGGATGTTGTGGAGCGGCGGACGGTGCTGGAGCACGCCCTGGAGGGGAGAGCTCGAGCTAAGCGGTGTTTTGGTATTTTCGTGGACAGTTTTCGTTTCGACTTAGTTTTGCAGCACATGCGGAATTTAGGCAGAACGAGACAGTCTTACCCAAAGCCGATTGCCCGAAGCCTTACAGTCGGACCGAGGTATAAGATCGAGGTCGGTTCGGGGAGGATGCCCTAATGTTCTTCGTGTTTGTTGCATGTTCTCGTGCATCCTGGGGGAGGGCACCCTCGAGGGTTCTTCCCTCTGGGCCGGCGGAGGGTCTCACGTTGTTGAAGGATGTCATTCTGTCCCAAGTCCGACCGTACCCAACGCCGATGACCTGAATCCTTGGTTTCCAGCCCAAGAAGCCCATGGCCCAGGGAGCCCTTGGCCCAGCACGACTGGCGGCCGCCACGGGCGTGGCGGGAAGCGGCGGCGGCGGCGACGACGACGACGACGACAACGACGACGACTACGACGACGACCCCGACCCTCGACGACCTCGACGACGACGACGACGACGACCTCGACGACGATGATGACGACGACTTCGACGACGACGACGACAACCTCGACGACGACGACGAGGACAACGACGACGATGACGACAACGACGACGACGACGACGACGGCTACGACGACGACCTCGACCCTCGACGACGACGACGACGACCTCGACGACGACGACGACGACCTCGACGAGGACGACGACGACGCCGACGACAGACGACCGACGACGACGACGACGACGACGACCGACGACGAGGACGACGAAGACGACGACGACGAGGACTAGGACGACGATGAGGACGACGACGAAGACGAGGACAACGACGACGACAACAACGACGACGACGACGAGGACGACGATAACGACGACTACGACAACGACCTCGAGCCTCACCGATGACGACAACCTCGACGACGACCGCGACCTCGACGACGACGACGACCTCGACGACGATGACGACAGACGACGACGACGACGACGACGACGACGACGAGGACGAGGACGACGACGACGACGAGGACGACGACGAGGACAGCGACGACGACGACGACGAAAAACAGAAGCAACACGACAACGAGAATCACTGTCTAGCTCGAGCCCTACCGGAGGGTGCTGGACGGGCGGGCGCCTGTGGGAGCGGAGGCACAGAAGATCACCGGGATGCTCCTGGAGCTGCCCATCTCGGGCGGGTGCTAAGGGGCTGACCTAACGGGGAGGGCCAATGGGGGTCCGAAAGGGGCCCTAAAGGGCCCTTTCTTCACCCCACCTTTAGGTCACCCCCCCTTTAACACCCGCCCGACCATCAACGAGCTTATGCTGAACCTCACCAACCAGGACGCGTGGGCGGCCAGCGAAAGGGGCTGGAGGTTAGAAGTTCTCGGACGTTTTCGTCTGTTCTCGGCAGTTTTTTCCAGCCTCGGGATGCCTTCCAGCGTGTGCGCCTCGTCGAGAGGCGCCCCAGAATGCATGGCGCCCTCTTCTTACTCCAATGCGTTCCCTTGGCCCTACCGCCCTGGCTTCGAGGGAAGAAGCGGACTTGACGCTGGCCAAGATGGACGGTGACCAAGATTGCCACGACGCTTCCGCGTTCAGTCTTGGTCATTGTCCCCGTTCTCTTCCCCTCAATGGGTCTTCGTCGGGCGCCGTTGCGACCAGCTTCGACAGTCTTTGCGATAACGCTTGTTTCCGAGTAAGGACCACCTCCCAAAAACAGAGACAGCACAAACCAGCAAGGAGAGACATAATGGTACCCGAAGCCCAGAAGGGAGGGGCCAACATCCACGTCCCCCCCCCCGCCAGCCTGTGCCAGCTCACGCGCGGCAAGCCATGCCGCAGATCGAGAAGTGACAAGCCAAGCGGCAGACCGAAAAGTGACGAGGCAAGCCTTGCCGCTTGTCGGTCCGCTGCATGGTTGGTCAGTTTTCGGTCCTCCGCATGGACAAGGCCAAGGAAAAAGCCTGCTCCAGGATCTTCGCCGGTCCGAGCTCCTGAGAGGGGTGCTGGAGCGAGCACGCACGGTTCCGTGCAGCTCGAGCTCCGTAGGACTTAAATCCGCCAGCTTCGAGCTCCGTAGGGGACATTCAGTCCCACCACGCGACCTTCATTCGTGAACAGCCGCGTGTCCGTCATGTCATGACAAATCTAGGTTCGGCAGCGGGTTCATCACAAATGCGCAGCTTGTGACCGTTAGGGGTCACGCAGCAGTTCGCGCACCCTCTCGAAGAGGGGGAGTGGGAGAGGCAGAGAGGGCGGGGAGAGGAGCGGAGATGTACAAAGAGGGAACGGTGGGGGAGGGGGAGAGCCCGAAAAAGGGGGAACGAGCCGCTGCTTCCATCCCAGGCTTCACTGTCATATCCTACTTCCTGTGTTTTTTGTTTTTGTTGCTAGTTTTCTCCCATCTCTCCCTCGCTTGCACTCCCTTCTCTCGCCCCTCCTGGGGACGAAGGACCGGGAGAGGAAAGGGAAGGAAGAGAGTGGAGGCCAGGCGGACAGGGCTGGGCGGGGTGAGAGTGCGAACCGGAAAGGGTGTAAAGGGGGAAGAAGTGGAGGAGTGGGGATGACCTCCCCGCCCATCCTCTTCTTCCCCCTCCTCCCCCCTCCTCTCCCCCCTCCTCCTCCTCCTTCTCCTCCTTCTCCTCCTCAGCCTCCTCGTGCTCAGCGTCCTCCTCTTCCGCCTCCTCCTCCCCGCGAAAATGATTAATAGCGTTGGAATTCTTCACGCTTTGCGGATCCCCACATATCCCCACCAGCCCATTCAGAAATTTTGCATTGCAAATGAGAGCTGACGAGAAAAAAGGACGAAGAGACAGCTACATATAGTGAAACAAAGCGGGCAACACGGGTGAACGGAGAGATCTTTGGGATCAAGGGGATGGCATTGGAGGGCTTCTTCGGGCCATCCTTGGGGCCCGCGTGGGGGCGAGGGAAGAAGGATGAGGAGGAGGAGGATGAGGAGGAGGAGGACGACTACGGCGAGGAGGGAGCAAAATGCAAGGAAGACGATGAGGACGAGTACAAGGACGAGGAGGAGAAAGAGGAGGACAACACTGACGAGGACAGAGAGAGAGAGAGAGAAAGCCGTGCACATCACAGGTGCCTTGGCAACGAATTCGGTGAAACGCGTCGTGCCGGGCAAGCCTGAAAACTGCGGCACCGACCTCTGCAACGGCGAGAACTACTAAAGCTGCCTCGCTGGCAGGAAGAGGGAGGAGGAGGAGGAGGAGGACGACGACGACGACGACGAAGGGAGAGGGGGAGGGAGAGGAGATCACAACTGCGAGCTAAACTGTTTGGGCATGGCTTGCCACGCGCCGGCTCTCCCACGCCATAATCGGATTAAGGCTTCCTTACCACCAGCTGCCACGCGTGACATCTCGAAGACCTTTCTCTTCCAGGAGCTCCTCGGCCTGCCACGCTTGCGGCGACCGCCTGGCCAGCGTAAGCCAAACGTCCCCGGCCCGAACACACACACACACACACATCGTCGAACAGCACTGCTCTCTGGAAGAAGTTGGGCCACCCTGCCCATTAGAAGCATCTGGCGCAGCGCCAATTGAGCACTCAACCGTTGGCATTTGCACGTTCGCAAAACTGCACTTTTCGTGACTCGGCTACTGTACGAGTGCGATATGCCGGCGAGTTTGCGTAAGCTTTTCGCTTGCAATGCGTCTAATGTATTGTGCTCTGTTTTCTTCAGCCATACGGTGTGCAAGCAGTACATTTTATTTAAGACACGCACGCATTAAAAAAATTGCAACATTTCTCTTCAACGGCAATCTGATGTACTTCCACACTCTACACATGATTCAAAGTCTCTGCGCGCCATTCCTATCCTCCTGCAGAGCTCAGGGCCGCTGCTCCCGTCGGCACAGAGAAGTCCACCCAAGTATACCATACTGTCCCTTTGCGGTATGACTCCGCCATCTGGTCGTAGTAGCTGCGATTGACATCGTACCGACAGTATTTCAAGCTTGCCCTAGTTGAAGGATAGGCCGTAGTGTTCCCCAGCCTCCCGCACGCAGTCCATCAATTGGTGTACGTACACTTGGTCAGCACCAACGAGAAGTGTGTCATCCGCATAAACAAGTTCGCTGATCGGAAGAACGCTGTGCTTTTGTAGCCCAAAATATTCGAAGTTACGTGTCGCAGCATGCATCAGCACGCTCATCAACATCGAAAACAAGAAAGGAGACAACGGACACCCTTTCGAAATGCCAAAAGCCTGTGGTCAAGAATCGGAAGTCGCACCGGTGTCCATGACGCGAAAACTCTTGTTCGTGTAGATCCCTCGCACTGCAGATGCGAACCTCTCCGGGATTCCGAAGCGCGTCAAAGCTTGCAGAAGCGTGTTTGGCGATACACTGTCGAAGTTTTGGCCCAGTCTAGCGCAGGCAGAAGAAGGCGTCTTGAGCCAGCGTCCATGGCATCTTCGATTAAGTGCCTGGCGATAAGTGGTGCCCCGCCCCGAGCGGAAGCCGAACTGCGTGCCCCAAATACGGTCCTCCGCGCCAGCGGCCTTGAGGCGCGCAAGCAGTATCGTAGCGTAGAGCTTGTACTGGATGGGTACAAGCGATATGGGTCTGTAGTTGGAGCAATCTGAGGTGTCCCCCTTTTTGAAGATGGCTGTGACCACCAATTCGTGCCACTCCTGTGGGACCGACGACTCCGCCCAGCACTTGTTGCACAGCAGTGCTGCCCATTTGCACGCAGGCGTGTCCTTGAAACAAATGGCCTTCCAAAACTCGGCTGGCACACCATCCTTGCCAGCAGCGCGGTGTCGTTTCAGCGAGTGCGCTGCTGCGCAGACTTCCTCTGCCGTGATTGGGCCATCCGACACTGGCAGTAGCGGCACCAGCAAGTCTGCGCCGTACAATGCTGTCTTAGGTCGCACGACCCATTGCACTGCAGCGAAGTATTCTGCGAGCGTCTGCGCCCGCTCGTCGCTGTCAACTGTCTTGCCGCGCACGTCCCAGAGGCGCCCCAGGGTCGCGCCGCGAGGCTTCCGAAGTTTGCGCACAGGCTCCCAGTCTCTATTCTCCAACTCTTGGTCGAGCCAATCCGCCCTGTCTTTCTTTATGGAAGCCCTGACTTGTCCGTGGAGCCGCTTCTCCAACTCAGCATTTGCTTGCCTCCTGGGCTCGCTCCGGCGGCTAATTACCCCCCGAAGTGCGTCGCTAATATTATGTCGGGCGTGCCCCTTACAGGTGGATTTTCGACGAAAAATAAAAAATACCCCCCAAATACCCCAAGAAGGTCAAACAATATTCAAAAAATAGTCCCCAGACCATTTTTTGGATTATTTTTTATTATTTTGGGGGTATCTTTTATCTGTCGTCGAAAATCCCCCTGTCGGGGGACAGGCCCGACTTAACGCTAATCCACGGTTGTTGCCTCCGCTCCGGCAAGCGGGGCAAGGTCTCAGCGGCAGCGGAAGCGAACGCCCCCGCCATAGCGGCATTCAGGCAAGCGGCTGCTCTCGGCAAGATTCGACGAGGACAGAGCCCTCAAAATCGCCTCGTGGCGCTTTCTCGGGACTCTTTGGGGGGATCTTGGGGTCCTCTTGGGGCTCTTTCGGGGGGTCTTGGGGCCCTCTTGGAGCTCTCTTGGGGCCCTCTTGGACACCCTATTTTGGAGGCTATCGATCAAAGAAGGGGGAGTCCTCGATGTTAGGCCCCCCCCTGGGCCATCAGAATCGCCTCTAGGGGCCCTCTGGGGCCGGTCTTTGGCAATCTTGGCGCTGTCTGGGGGGCCTCTTGGGCCACTCTTGGGCCTCTCTTGGGCCATCCTGGGGTCATCGTGAAGCCTCAGAAGCGCATCGGAAGCGAAACGGCGAGAAGGTAAACATCATTGATTCTCCTTTGGTGTTGAAAGAAGTTTTGCCCCTCGGGGGGAGGTCCTCAGGGGGGTTATGAGAGCACTTGGAACTGTCTTGTGGTCCTCGTCGGGCCTCTCTGAGAAAGCTATATTGACCATCGTGGGCTAGCTTGAGACATCTTGGAGTCCATCTTGGAGCATCGGAGGCCCTCTTGGAGCCATCTTGGGGCGATCTGACCGATCGCGCCCCCCCTCGCCCCCCCAACAAAAATTCAGGGAGGGGGGAGGTAAACCTCCTGGAAAGGAGTATGCTTTTGGAGAGGAGGAAAGCAACAACTCGCTAGACCACCGTAGTCCAAAGGGCTGGGGGGAGTTCGTCACTCAAAGGCCGCGAGTTCAAAGCTGGGCACGATCGGCGGCTGCCGCTGAAAATGTACGTAGAACAAACGCGAATCACATGTGCAGTTCTCTTCAGCCTGGGGTCGTCGTGGCCTTGGCTGCGCTCAAACTTTTTGAGCGGCGGGATTCCAACGTTATCAGTTGGTTTCTCGTTGATCGTTTACGTCCGCGGTAGCTTCCAGGGGTACTCGAGGGTACGGTGGGTTCGCGTCGTGTCGACCGGTAGCGACTCTGCCGCCGGCCTTCAAGGTTGAATGCCGCCAGCGACCCAGAATCGGTCGATGTTGAACGATATGACGTTTCGGAAACAGCCCATCGTTCAAGTTTGAACGATTCCCGCGGTGTCAGGAACCATCGCCAGGGTCGACTCGACACGAACCTGCCGTAGGCTCTTTCCTTCCCTTGGGGTCGCATCAATTGGCGCAGGCGCCGTGCCTCCCGCCACGGTGGGGTGTTCATGCCGCCCCCGACGCAGCTTGTCCGGACGCTCGAGTTGCGTTTTGCAGGGGGAAGCGTGGTAGCACCGAGGCATTGATTTGCCACCAGGTTTCCTCCCAGACTGACGTGCCTGTCTTTGTGCGCTCGCGCCCGAACCCGCGAGACCCCGCAGGAATTCACCTTCTGTCGGGCTCCGATCTTCAGGACTCGTGTCCGGTGGCTCCAGAGAGCCTTCCTTACCTGGGGTAGGGGGAGAGAGAGCCTCCCGTGGTCCGCGTCTTTAGGATGCAGCTCCTGGGAGGGTAGATGCAGCATCGGCGCTGGTGCATCCGCGGTCGAAGACCAGCCTAGCCCAGCATACGCCATGAATTCCGCCTAATCCCGCTGAGTCGAGTTCAATATGGCTTGCTCCTGGGCGTAGTCTGGCTTCATTCGGCCCAGTGGCCCCACAGTCGGGCCTACCAGGCGAAGACTTTCCAGAAGTTGCTTCCTAGCCTTCCGTCTCTCACTCGATGATGATGATGACGACGACGATGATGATGATGATGATGATGATGATGATGATGATGATGATGATGATGATGATGTATGTTGATGATGATTATGATGATGACGATGATGATGATGATGATGATGATGACGACGATGATGATGATGATGATGATGATGATGGTGATGGTGATGGTGATGGTGATGGTGATGGTGATGGTGATGGTGATGATGATGGTGGTGGTGATGAAGGTAAGGATGTGGATGAGGATGAGGATATCGATGACGATGACGATGCGGATGGTGTTAATGGTGATGATTTCGACGACGATGACGACGACGATGATGATGATGACGATGATGACGCGGCTGATGATGGTGGTGATGAGGAAGAGGATGAGGATGATGATGATGAGGAGTAGGAGGAGAAAGATAATGAGGATGAGGATGATGATGACGACGACGACGATGATGATGATGCTGATGATGATAGTGATGGCGATGGTGGTTATGATGATGACGACGATGACGATGATGATGACAATGATGACGGTGGTGATGATGATCATGGATGGTGGATGATGATGGATGGTGAATGTTGGGTGGTGGATTCCGGTGGACGGTTGATGATGGATGCTGGATAAGTGATGATGGATGATGGTTGATGTTTATGATGCGCGATGGATGGCGATGGCAATGATAATGATGATGACGACGATGATGATGATGGTGATGATGGCGATAATGATGATGGTAATAATATTAGTAATGATTATGATGATGGTGGTGGTGATGATGATGTTTGTGGTGGTGGTGATGATGATGCTTAGATGGCGATAGTAATCATGGTGTATGTGGCGTTGGTGGTGATGATGATGCTGGTGATGTTGTTGATGATCATGTCGAGGACGATAAGGATGACGATGATGGTGATGACGAGGATGATGATGATGATGATGATGATGATGATGATGATGACGATGATGATGATGAGGAGGAGGAGGTGTTAGATAATGTGGATGAGGAGGAGGATTATCATGAGGACGAGGACGAGGATGATGATGATGATGATGATGATGTTTATGATGATGATGATGATGACGATGATGATGATGATGACGATGATGCTGCTGATGGCGATGGCGATGACGATGATGATGACGATGACGACGATGACGATGACGACGATTATGATGATGATGATGATGGTAATGGCGGTGATGATGATGATGGTGGTGATGGTGGTGATAAGGCTGATGATGATGATGATGAGGAGGATGAGGATGAGGATGATGGTGATGGTGATGGTGATGGTGATGGTGATGATGATGATGATGATTATGAGGATGAGGATGAGGATGAGGATGAGGATGGTGGTGGTGATGATGATGGTGGTGATGATGATGAGGAGTAGGAGGAGGAGGAGGAGGCGGGTAGTGGTGGTGGTGGTGACGGTGATGATAGTGGTGGTGGTGATTGTGGTGGTGGTGGTGAGGAGGAGGCGGAGAAGGAGGAGGAGGAGGAGGAGGAGGAGGAGTAGGAGGAGGAGGAGGAGGAGGAGGACCTCCCAGGAGTTGCCTCCGTTCCCACCCCTCGCCCACGCCCGGCTGCTGGCCGACCGCGGCGATACCCAGGACGAGCTCTACAGGCGCGTGGGCGAGGCGCTGGAGGTGTTGAGGGACCGCCGCCGCCGCCCTTCGGCCGCGGGACGGCCCTCTGCTCGGCCGTCGACGCGGGATCCTTACCTTTGCTGCTGCTGTTGTTGCCCGAGGGTGGATCGTTCAAGCGAAAAGACGCTCGTTCGAGCGAAAAGGTAATCCGTTCAAGCGAAAACCAACCGAGCGAAAGCTAATCCAGAGCAGCAGAGAGCAGCAGAGAGCAGCAGAGAGCAGCAGAGAGCAGCAGAGAGCAGCAGAGAGCACCAGAGAGCACCAGAGAGCACCAGAGAGCACCAGAGAGCACCAGAGAACAGCAGAGAGCAGCAGAGAACAGCAGAGAACAGCAGAGAACAGCAGAGAACAGCAGAGAACAGCAGAGAAGCAGCAGAGAACAGCAGAGAGCAGCAGAGAGCAGCAGAGAGCAGCAGAGAGCAGCAGAGAGCAGCAGAGAGCAGCAGAGAGCAGCAGAGAGCAGAGAGCAGCAGAGAGCACCAGAGAGCAGAGAACAGCAGAGCAGCAGAGAACAGCAGCAGAGCAGCAGAGAACAGCAGCAGAGCAGCAGAGAGCAGCAGAGACAGCAGAGAGCAGAGAGCAGCAGAGAGCAGCAGAGAGCAGCAGAGAGCAGCAGAGAGCAGCAGAGAGCAGCAGAGAGCAGCAGCAGAAGCAGCAGAGAGCAGCAGCACAGCAGAGACAGCAGAGAGCAGCAGCAGAGAACAGCAGAGAGCAGAGAGCAGAGAACAGCAGAGAGCAGCAGAGAGCAGAGCAGCAGAACAGCAGAGAACAGCAGAGAGCAGCAGAGAACAGCAGAGAGCAGCAGAGAACAGCAGAGAACAGCAGAGAGCAGCAGAGAGCAGCAGAGAACAGCAGAGAACAGCAGAGAGCAGCAGAGAGCAGCAGAGAACAGAGAGAGCAGCAGAGAAGCAGCAGAGAGCAGCAGCAGAGAAGCAGCAGAGAACAGCAGAGCAGCAGAGAGCAGCAGAGAGCAGCAGAGAAGCAGCAGAGAGCAGCAGAGAACAGCAGAGCAGCAGAGCAGCAGAGAACAGCAGAGCAGCAGCAGAGAAGCAGCAGCAGAACAGCAGCAGAGAGCAGCAGAGAGCAGCAGCAGAACAGCAGAGAGCAGCAGCAGAACAGCAGAGAGCAGCAGCAGAACAGCAGAGAGCAGCAGCAGCAGCAGAGCAGCAGCAGCAGAGCAGCAGCAGAACAGCAGAGAGCAGCAGCAGAACAGCAGAGAGCAGCAGCAGAACAGCAGAGAGCAGCAGCAGAACAGCAGAGAGCAGCAGCAGAACAGCAGAGAGCAGCAGCAGAACAGCAGAGAGCAGCAGCAGAACAGCAGAGCAGCAGCAGAGCAGAGAGCAGCAGCAGAACAGCAGAGAACTCCAAAATCGTGGTTCCCGCCATCCTCGGGGCCGCCGTGGGCCCCAGGGGCGCCAGCCAGAGCTGGGAACCACGATTTCGGGCTTTTCCGGCCTGGATCTCTCCAAAATCGTGGTTCCCGCCATCCTCGGGCCCAGGGGCGCCAGCAAGAGCTGGGAACCACGATTTCGGGTTTTTCAGGCCTGGATCTCTCCAAAATCGTGGTTCCCGCCATCCTCAGGGCCGCCGTGGGTCCCAGGGGCGCCAGCCAGAGCTGGGAACCACGATTTCGGGCTTTTCCGGCCTGGATCTCTCCAAAATCGTGGTTCCCGCCATCCTCGGGGCCGCCGTGGGTCCCAGGGGCGCCAGCCAGAGCTGGGAACCACGATTTCGGGCTTTTCCGGCCTGGATCTCTCCAAAATCGTGGTTCCCGCCATCCTCGGGGCCGCCGTGGGTCCCAGGGGCGCCAGCCAGAGCTGGGAACCACGATTTCGGGCTTTTCCGGCCTGGATCTCTCCAAAATCGTGGTTCCCGCCATCCTCGGGGCCGCCGTGGGCCCCAGGGGCGCCAGCCAGAGCTGGGAACCACGATTTCGGGCTTTTCCGGCCTGGATCTCTCCAAAATCGTGGTTCCCGCCATCCTCGGGGCCGCCGTGGGCCCCAGGGGCGCCAGCCAGAGCTGGGAACCACGATTTCGGGCTTTTCCGGCCTGGATCTCTCCAAAATCGTGGTTCCCGCCATCCTCGGGGCCGCCGTGGGTCCCAGGGGCGCCAGCCAGAGCTGGGAACCACGATTTCGGGCTTTTCCGGCCTGGATCTCTCCCGCCATCCTCGGGGCCGCCGTGGGCCCCAGGGGCGCCAGCCAGAGCTGGGAACCACGATTTCGGGCTTTTCCGGCCTGGATCTCTCCAAAATCGTGGTTCCCGCCATCCTCGGGGCCGCCGTGGGCCCCAGGGGCGCCAGCCAGAGCTGGGAACCACGATTTCGGGCTTTTCCGGCCTGGATCTCTC
Organism: Prorocentrum cordatum; assembly: GCA_963575745.1. NCBI lineage: Eukaryota > Dinophyceae > Prorocentrales > Prorocentraceae > Prorocentrum > Prorocentrum cordatum. The sequence goes on along the minus strand of CAUYUJ010019882.1, from coordinate 720,129 downwards.
CAAAATCGTGGTTCCCGCCATCCTCGGGGCCGCCGTGGGCCCCAGGGGCGCCAGCCAGAGCTGGGAACCACGATTTCGGGCTTTTCCGGCCTGGATCTCTCCAAAATCGTGGTTCCCGCCATCCTCGGGGCCGCCGTGGGCCCCAGGGGCGCCAGCCAGAGCTGGGAACCACGATTTCGGGCTTTTCCGGCCTGGATCTCTCCAAAATCGTGGTTCCCGCCATCCTCGGGGCCGCCGTGGGTCCCAGGGGCGCCAGCCAGAGCTGGGAACCACGATTTCGGGCTTTTCCGGCCTGGATCTCTCCAAAATCGTGGTTCCCGCCATCCTCGGGGCCGCCGTGGGCCCCAGGGGCGCCAGCCAGAGCTGGGAACCACGATTTCGGGCTTTTCCGGCCTGGATCTCTCCAAAATCGTGGTTCCCGCCATCCTCGGGGCCGCCGTGGGTCCCAGGGGCGCCAGCCAGAGCTGGGAACCACGATTTCGGGCTTTTCCGGCCTGGATCTCTCCAAAATCGTGGTTCCCGCCATCCTCGGGGCCGCCGTGGGTCCCAGGGGCGCCAGCCAGAGCTGGGAACCACGATTTCGGGCTTTTCCGGCCTGGATCTCTCCAAAATCGTGGTTCCCGCCATCCTCGGGGCCGCCGTGGGTCCCAGGGGCGCCAGCCAGAGCTGGGAACCACGATTTCGGGCTTTTCCGGCCTGGATCTCTCCAAAATCGTGGTTCCCGCCATCCTCGGGGCCGCCGTGGGTCCCAGGTGCGCCAGCCAGAGCTGGGAACCACGATTTCGGAGTTTTTCCGGCCTGGATCTCTCCAAAATCGTGGTTCCCGCCATCTTCGGGGCCGCCGTGGGTCCCAGGGGCGCCAGCCAGAGCTGGGAACCACGATTTCGGGCTTTTCCGGTCTGCTTACCTAGACGTAGCAGGGTGCTTGGGTGCTTGGCGTCCTCCTTCCACCCCTCCCCACTGCGCCTCTCTTTTCCTCCGACTGCCGTGCCATGCATTTATGCCCATTCGCGTTTATGCACGCGTGTATATACACATTCTATATATAAGAGGATATGACATTATCCCAGTGCGACCCTACCTAGGAGTTGGAGCCCCTAGGAAAGCAACATTAGTATTAACGGTACAGCTAAGCTAAAGCTAAGTTACAGCTAAGCTACAGCTAAGCTAAAGTTAAGCTGTACAGCTAAGCTACAGCGAAGCTAAAGTTAAGCTAAAGCGAAGCTAAAGCTAAGTTAAAGCTAAGCAAAAGCTAAGCTAAAGCTAAGCTAAAGCTAAGCTAACTATAAGTTAAAACGAAGCTAACGCTAAGCTAAATCTAAAATAACGCTAAGCTAAAGTTAAGCTAAAGCTAAGCTAAAGCTAAGATAAAGTCAAGCTAAAGCTAAACTAAAGCCAAGCTAAAGCTAAGCTAAAGCCATGCTAAAGCTAAGCTAAAGCTAAGCTACAGCTAAGCTAAAGCCAAGCTAAAGCTAAGCTAAAGCTAAAGCTAAAATTGAAGCTAAAGCTAGGGGGCGCAACTGGAGGAACCGCTCCAGAGGACCGGGGGAACCGCCCGGGGCGATTTACACTGCCCGGCCCCTTTAAGCAAACAGAGTAAGAACCCTTCCAGGTAGAGCCTAGGTAGGGGATAAAGATACTTCGGAACAGGGTCAGATAATCAGGGAGGAGGACAAGGGGGAGCAACGAATACCTGGGGAAAAACGAGGAGGAGGAGGAGAAGGCGGAGGAGGAGAAGGAGAAGGAGGAGTAAGGAGCACAACGCGCCACCAACACACTTGCGCAAACCATGTACTCGAAGTACCCGCATACACAGCCAGTCAGAGCACGTACGCACATCAAAAGCACATTGCGCATGTGGATATGGCGTAGTTTGTGAGTCTCGCTGCATTGTCGTTAGCATCATTGTCATCTTCATGCTCGAATGGTTGTGCGTTCTCATTCCGGTACCGCAGCTTGTTCCAAGGCACTGGCCTGCAATGACAACGCAATGCTGGGACGCCGCGCTGCAGGAATGGGAGCCAGAGTTCGGCGATGGTGGGGGCACGCAGCCAGACGACAGTCCTGGGCCTATGTTTCCTACAGCTGTTGCTCCTACAGATGATGTAATCGTGATTGAATCGCAAGTACCAGAACCTGTGCCAGCGGCGGCTCTCCCACCACCATCGGCATCATCATCAAATCAACAGGCCGCGGCACCAGCGGCAACGTCAATGTCGTCTCCGGAGATGCCAGGGCCGTCAGGGTGGTTGCCGAAGGTGGTCCCGAAAAAAGCTATTCCGCCGCGGCCGAGGCAGATTGAGATGGAGGGGCCCTATGCTGACTCGCTGCTGGCAGATGGAAGTCTTCCAAGGGATATCGTCGACGCTCAGGGGAAAAAACGGGCAGCTCCAGCCAACCAGCCACTCGCAGTCGCACGGAAGAAAAACTTCAGCCGCACCAACATCTACGACGACGTTAATTCTATCCCAGACCATTTCAGAGCCGGTTTCCAGATGATGATTGCCGACTCTTTCAAGGACGGCAAGGTTCCAGACCATGCTACCTTCACTATGAAGTACGAGATAGAGGTCGCCATGCCGACCTCGCAGCCGTAGGACCATTGCCCGTTGTTGTTTCACGCAGCTGGGAATCTATCCTAATTCGCCTGCTCAATCAATACTGTTGGCCTAGCTGCGTCGAATCTCGACCGCGGCGAGATTGACAATCGTCTTGCCTCGTTCCACGTGGGCAACGATTTGAGCCCTCTTTGGCGAGAAGGAGGGAGGAGGAGGAGGAGGAGGAGGAGGAGGGGGAGTAGGAGTAGGAGGAGGAGGAGGAGGAAAAGGGGTGGAAGTGGAGGTGGGAAGGTGAAGGGAGTGAGGCTGTCCGCGCTGGCTTGCGCCCCCATCCAGTGTCAGCTGGCACGGCCTGACTGGAAATGTATCGGCGCATTTCTCTGGCCGCGAGCGGCAGGTTCGACTTCAGGGCACGACAAAGCAATTAGGAGTTGGAGTAGGAGTCGAAGAGGCTGGGGGGAGAAGAAATCCGACGACGGGCATGGGGAAAAAAAACACGAAAGGTAGGAGGGGGGACCAGAGGAGGGGAGGAGGGATGGAAGGGGGGAGACAGACGAGGAAGCAGGGGGAGGAGGAGGAGGAGGTAGGAGAGGAAGGAGAGATGAGAAAAGAACGAGGTTGTTGGTCCGACCCTGCCCGCTCTGCCCGAGGTTGCTCTCTCAGGCCCGTGCTCGCGCGCAGTGCACCTCCTGGGCCCCCTGGCTGGCCCCCTGATCCCCGATCCTGGATTCGCCCCTCCTGACCCCCCGCTTCCTTGAAAATTCCACTGGTTCCAGCGCGGGGCCGAAGTGATACAAAGGAGGCGACGAACTCGCACCGTCGATACTTGAGGAAATGCCTACGTGTCCCAGTTGCCAATTCAAATTTCACTTCCCTCCTCCCCTCCCCACCCCCTCCTCTATCCCTCCTCCTCCCTCGTCCTCCTCATCATTCTGCTCCTCTATCTCCTCCTCCTCCCTCCTTCTTTTCCCATCCAATGGCATGAGGCAGCTTCCTTGTCGTCACCATCCACCCGGACAGCCATTTTGGCTCAATGAAGGATTCGTCTACTTCCTCGTGCGCCCCCTATGGCCATCCAGTCTCCATCGGGCGCCTGGCCCGGCGCATGCGCATAATGCTGCTGTCTGAACCTACAGTGGAGGCTAGGAGCCATGTCGCATCCCACGGGAAGTCTTTGCTTGAGTTTCAAGCGTGCTCACGTTGCAGATTTATGTGGCTGTCGCGATTCTGGGATGCCGCGCGTCGTTGGCCCGTCGACCCCAGGGACTCTAAGTGCTCGTCGTCGTGGCTGGAGGGGCGACACAACAAGTCTGGATGGGGTGTAAGTTGTACTGTCTGCTCGGCTGCTGGTATCAATTCGCCTCTGGGTCGAGGCTCCGTCCAAGCCATTCGTACCAACGTGTTCGACAAGCATCACACTTCCCCTGCGCATGTTCGCGCCGTTGCTGCGATGCTGGGCAAACCTGTGGAGGTACCTCTCGCCGCCCCAAGTTCAGAAGATTTCCTGAAAGCATGGAAGGGTGGTGGCGCTGCAGCTGGCTCCGAATATTCTTACCACAAGCATCACCAGATGAGGTCCTGCCTCGCCGAGGCGAAGAGGGTACTTGCGAGAGGCTTCCTGAAACGTTCAGTGTGTATTTCACTCTATAGTGATGGGAGAGCTGGTCGCTTATTGATTCGTTACCGCGCTGTGGCGCCTGACTTAACTGTGAGATCTGGAGTGCTCGGCCAAACGCAACAGCAAGCCCGTGGCAAGACTGCGGCAAGTGACAATAGAGCCATCGTCGCCGACTTCGAGAGGGTCATCGACCGCTTCGCTACCCCAGGTGCTGCTTTGAATCGGCACGGCTTGAGAAGACCCCTCAGCGAGGACCGCCAGCGGAGGACGTTGAAAGGGAGGGGGGGGAGGAGGAAGGGGAGGAGGAAGAGGAGGAGGAGGAGAAGGAAAAGGAAGAGAAATCGAGGGAGGAGGAGGAGGGGCGGGGAGGAGGAGGAGGAGGAGGAGGAGGAGGAGGAGAAGGAGGGGGGGGGGAGGAGGAGGAGGAAGAGCAGGAGGAGGAGGTGGAGAAGGAAGGGAGGAGGAGAAGGAGGAGGACTTACTCCCTCCTCCTCCTCCTCCTCTTCCACCTCCTCCTTCGCCTCCTGCCATCCGCCTCTGCCTCCCTCCTCCTCCGACTCCTCATCGCTCTCGCCCTCCTCCCCCCTCCGCCTCCTTCTTGCCCTCCTTCGCCTCTGCCTCCCTCCTCCCAACCAACCAACCCACCAGTGGAAGAGCAATAACAACTGATATGATGGGTCACATCCGTCTTCCTCCAATCTGCGTCAGTCTTCCTCTTCCTCCTCCTCCTCCCCCTCCACCTTCTTGTGCTGCTGCTCTTCCTCCTTGATACCCCTGTGCCCCTGACTATCAGTTGTTCGCTGCTGGATGATCTAGTAAACCTGACCCGCACCCAGGAGCCCATCAAAGAGACCGTCGACGCGATCCGCACCCGGACTGAACTTCTGGCTGCAGATGGGGCAGGGAACGAACAAATTGCTCTGGCTCAATTGTGCGGCGGGTCTCAACTTGATATTTCCAGGAAAGATGAACCCCTTCTGATGCCCAATGTGAAAGTGATCACCAAAGATAGAGCCCACGCAGCACGTCGAATACTATCGAGACCATGGTGCCAGGGGAGCAACCGCATAAAGGTTATGCTAGATATGGTTTTTCATCACAGCGGGAGCATTGTAAAAACAATCGATAACTCTGACACGTTCTCATCGTGGCTACGAGCAGCGATCAAACTTCAACAGGATCGTTCAGGAGGGGACGCGACTGGATTACACTTTGCAGCACATCGGTTTGATTCGATTCAGAAACCCATGGCGCGTTTCACCCTTCACCTAGACGCAGTTCTGGCAGTGGCACAGCGAATTGCTCAAGATCGGCGTTCCGAGAAGATGGGCAAGAGGGCTTATTTGTTTCTGAAGTTCTTGACTCCAGAAGTCGCACTGCAGGTTGCTATGCTTGCAGGACTGCGCTGTTTCTTTTTATTTGTCTCGAGGAGGATGAGAGCAGAGGGCGGAGACATATCATGAGGGGCCCTGCACATATGGAACGGAGGGGCATGAAGATAACTAGAGATAAAGGTATGCGACACCGGGGGGGGGGGGATGGCGGCAAAACGGAAACGCGCCCTGTCAGAGACCCCTGATCCCCAGAGACTGTCAGATTTCAGGCCTTTGAAATCCGCCCTCCCCCACCCCCGCAATCTCGCTCGTTTTGCCGCGGCCCTCTGCGTGCAAGTCCGCATCCTGGCCCTCCATTGGCGGCATTTCATACGATTCGAGTTTGCTTCCTCGCCCCTCCCACTCGAGATGGAACGGGGGCAGCAGCGGCTTTGACACGATTAGCGCCGTCAGACTCGGGGCACCGACGACGACGGAAAGAGGGCAGGGAGAAGATCTGGGGCGACCAAGGCGACGACGACGCCGACGTCGCCGTCGGCGTTGATGACGACGACGTCGACGACGACGACGGCGGCGACTGCAATGCCGATTGACTGCGGCTGCGGTCGGCGTGGGAGGTCGGGCGCTCCTAACAGTATCCTCCTGGTCCTGAGGCCTGCCTCCTCCTCCTCCTCTTCCCCCTCCTCCTCCTGATCCCTCCCCCCTCTCTAATTTCTCTTACTCCTCATCCTCCCCCTCGCCTGACGCCGGGGCTTGGCTTTGGCGGGCTAGGCGTTTTGCTTGAGACGCGTCCGAACATTATTTCTAACGCAAGATCTCGCCTTGGCGTCGCGCACACTCGCTGTCAACATCTCAAAAAGCTCAGCGGATGGAAGGGGTCCGCAACTCAAATTGACGCTCTCCCCCTGGTGCCGCGGAGACTCGCTGTCACATCTTCTGGCATATACATTGGCCTGTGACTCAAAATGTAGCCGCGCATATTGGGTTTACAAATCCCAGCCCAAGTGAAAACATAAGGTCTTGTCTTAGCGCCGCATATTTTCGGTTACAACGTTTCTTGCCGTGGCGCCGAGCATCTTTTTTATTTTTTTGCGCACTGGATGAGACAAGTCTCACTGCGACAACGCTCTTGCAATTATTTTGCGTTCAATCAAATGATATTGCCGCTGCGCCCGTAACTTCCATTTCTACCAAGACTACTGCCACTCCTCCGATCAGAGTTGGGTGCAATGCCACGTTCTACGATCCACAAGGTCCCAAGCAACAGCTTCTTGTACGGAAAGTACAGCACTCTCATGTTACTACTACGGGACGCACGCGCGCTGTCACTTCGAAACGATGTGTCTCACCGTACGCCGCGATGTTCAATCAAAACGACTTGTGACAAACCCAATGCAAATATTCATTCTCTGGATGCAACATGCACGCATAGAAACGTATAATATATTAAAATGCGTACAAAACAAAAAAAAATAAAGGAACGCGCGCGCGACGGGTGGCCTGGTCACCCGCGCGCGCGCGCTCGCTCGCGTTTTTTTTTGTTTTTTTTTTTTTTTGTTTTTTTTTTTTTTTTTTTTTTTTTTTTTTTTTTTTTTTTTTTTTTTTTTTTTTTTTTTTTTTTTTTTTTTTTTTTTTTTTTTTTTTTTTTTTTTTTTTTTTTTTTTTTTTTTTTTTATGCACTTTCATAAACGTTGCGTTTATATACTTGCATGTTGCATCCAGAGAATGAATATTTATATTAGGTACTCACAATTCGTTTCTCGAGTTCACATCGCGCCTTGTACACAAAAACAGCATCGCGCGCCGCGGTGTTAACTCGAAAAACGAATTGTGAAAACCTAATGTAAAAATTCATTTTCTGGATGCAAGATGCGAGCATCTAAATGTAGAATATATGACAACGCAGGCAAAACAAAAGGCGAGCGAACGCGCGCGCGCGCGGGTGACCAGGTCACCCGCCGCGCGCGCGCGCTCCCCTCACCGTTGTTTGTTTTGCATGCGTTTCCATATATTCAAAATTTATATGCTAGCATCTTGCATCCAGAGAATGAATTTTTACATTGGGTTTTCAGAACTCGTTCTTCGAGTTAACATCGCGCATTTAACAAACAATTTGCCATCACGTGCCACGGCGTAATGTCGAACAACGAATTGTGAACACCCAATGCAAATAAATATTCTCTGGATGCAACATGCACGCATATAAACGTATAATATATAAAACAACCATTCAAAACGAACGGTGAGAGGAGTGCGCGCGCGCGGCGGGTGACCCGGTCACCCGCGCGCGCGCTTGCTCGCCTTTCGTTTGTATGCGTTTTCATTTATTTTATGTTCATATGCTCGCATCTTGCATCCAGAGAATGAATTTTTACATTGGGTTTTCACAATTCGTTTCTCGAGTTCACACCGTTGCTTTAATAGACATTTGTTCCATCGCGCGCCACGATGGAAACTCGAAAAACGAATTGTGAAAACCCAATGTAAAAAATCATTCTCTGGATGCAAGAGGCGAGTATATAAACGTCTAATATATGAAAATGCGTACAAAACAACAACCGAGCGAGCGCGCGCGCGGGTGACCAGGTCACCCGCGCGCGCGCGTTCGCGTGGGCGTCTGTGGGCTTTGTATGCTTTTTCATATGATCTGCGTCTATATGCTCGCCTCTTACATCCAGAGAATGATTTGTTTTATCTTACGGGGGTATGAGACCGCATTCAAACCCTAAGAAGAACGAGCGCGCGAGCGCGTGCTCATCAATGTGTGTTTTCATGTATTATACGTTCATGTGATCGCTTCAAACATCCAAATCGTGAGATTTCATCTTGGGTTTTCCCAACTTGGCTTTGGTTTTGGCTTGACGTATGATACATGGAAACGCAAACAAATCCAAACGAGCAAGCGAGCGTGGTGCTCGTTTGGTTTTTATGCGCTTCTAGATAAGTTCATCTGATTGCTTGCATCGAGAGAATGAATGACCTTTTACATTGGGTTTTCACAAGAAATTCCCGGAAAGGGCTTAGGCCCAGGCTTCTCTTTAAAGGATACTAGGATGGTAATCTGTCCCTGGTGCCTCAGCTGAGGTGGGCCGGCGGATTATTTCCCTAATAAATATCCAGGTCGAGGTGGGCCGGCGGATAAAAATTTGAGGAAGTCTCAGGCGAAACGCTTGTTTTTGAAATCCCGATCAATAAATCACAGGGTGCGGGCCGCTCTTTCGCGTGTTGAGGATGTCTCGAGCGAAACGCTTGCTCCGCAGAGTTGCCGAGGATGTCTCGAGCGAAACGCTTGTTTTGTAGAACTTGAGGGATCTAGCCGCCCCAGATATGTGGACGGCTGGGGAAACCGTCGCACCCCAACAAAGGGCGACGACAGGCAACCACTCAACCAAAGCAGGCGCGTACTCCCAATGCGTTTGATGAGTGGAGCCCGTGTCGTTGCGTGCATTACGCGGTTCCTCGTGGTTGTCCTATTGTGCGTCGCGCGTCGCTGGGACCGCCTTGGTTGAGTGGTTGCCTGTCGTCGCCGCTGTGTGTTTGATGAGTTGCGTTCGCGTCGTTGCGTGCGTTGACCTGCTCCTCATCGTTGCGCGCGTTGACCGCGCCCCAGCACGACCTCACCACATCGCGACCACACCCCAGCACGACCACGCCCCCGCACGACCACGCCCCAGCACGACCACGCCCCAGCACGACCACCCCCCAGCACGACTACCCCCCCAGCTCGACCACCCCGCAGCACGACCACCCCCAGCACGACCACACCCCAGCACGACCACTCCCCAGCACGACCACTCCGCCTTGGTTGAGTGGTTGCCTGTCGTCGTGGAATGTTTCGCGGGGTGTCTTCGTGGACTGTTTCGCGGGGTGTCTCGTGGAATGTTTCCAGGAAGAAGTTGAAAACAGTCGCCCGTGTCTCGTGGAATGTTGCGGGGTGTCTCGTGGAAGTGCCCGTCGCCCAATGCGGTGTCGTGAAAACGCTTCCATGCATGCAGTTCTATATCCCTTCGGGGTTCGTGGGCCCATCATTTTTTTTGGAACTAACTTCGTGCGTGTACAAGAAAACGCACACAAACTGATCATGCGCGCGCGCCGCGGCGCTCCGCGTGCGCCGGTCTCAGGGTTTGCATGTTTTCATCTAGTTCTTTGAGTTCACACTAGGCTACGGCTACATCCACAATTGAAAATATCACCATCACTACAAAAGAAATAAATCTTACACGGACACGCATCCACATAACCTGCTGCCACCACCACCACCGCCCGCCAACCCACCCATCCAACATGTTTGCTTGTCGCTATAAAAGTGTCATGTCTGATTAGTGAATACGGATGCGGGGTTAGAGACTTGCCCCTCAGGTGGGTCGTCTGGCATGCCGCCCCTTGTGGGCAGAATTGCTCTTGGCACCTGTAAAGACCAATCCCAGACGCTGGGGACGAGGGGGCCTCGCTCATCCGCTTCTTGGACGTGGAAGGGTTGGACACCGCGCGCATGCCGTTCGAGGTTGGCCGATTTTTGAGACACATAAAGCATTTATTCAATGACCGGGGGTGTCTAAGACTTCCAGGGTATACCAAACACGCCACGATGTTAATGAGACGCACTCGTATGATACACGTTGGCAAGGAGACTTGGCCACTGGGCTCAAATCATGGGATTCCTGATGCCATTGTGGACAAATGCCTGAGGGAGATGCAGAGGTGGGTTGTGCTTGCGGAAAAAGTGTGCGCTGCAGAATTTCCAGATTTTGATGTTCTCATGTCTTTCAACTGCTTCAATATCACCAATGATACGCCTGAAGGTGTCCATCATGAGTATGTCGACCAAGCCCAAGAAAATTTTGGTCTAGCCCGTCTTGCACACGTGTTTGGGGTTGACGCAGCGACGTTCGAGAAAGAACGCGCTGATCATCTAGAGTTGGCCCGGGAAGCTCGACGGAATAACCCAGAACTGAGCAATTTGGGGGCGTGGAAGGTTGCCTTGACTCATACGCAGTACAGGAAGTCCATGCGGGATACCCACCCTGCAGCCGCACTTAAACATATTCTTTATAGGTGACGCTGGGGATTGCAACATCACTCATCCTCCCTCTCCTCCTCTAAAGCTTACCTCCGTCTCCTCCTTCCACGCTTTTCCTCCCCCGCATAGGTATGCCACGTACGCACCGTCGACCAGCGGCATAGAGCAGACATTCACTTGCTACGACAGGGATCACGGGGCGCGACGGAGTTCTCAAGGGGAGGCATCAGAGGAAAACGATATGATCTTGTACAGAGACAACCATCCTGGGGAACAAACTGACATCTTGGATTTGGCTAGGCGCATTTGGGATCGCGCGTGCGGCGCCCCCAGAAAAGCCCACGCAGTGAGACAACCAAAAAGGGGTGCACTGAAGACGAACACCGAGAACGCTTTCGTGAAACGTCGACGCACTGCCGTGGCAACTGCGACTGCATCTGCAACAACGAACTCCGAACCACCAGCCGTCCCGCTCACGGACGAAGCATTGCGAGAAGTTAGCCTACAAGAGACACGCGTGCATGAATCCCGAAACAATGCTTACTTGCGGGGTCTGCTGCTCCCCAGCGAAGGTACAGATGAAGTGAAAGCAGCGGCTGCAGCCCTTGCACTGAGACACGCGCAGAATGCAAAAGACCGAGCCGCCACCTACAAGAGACGAGACGCGGCCAGGGATGTCAAGGCGTTCGACCTTGCACAGTTTCGTGGCCTGTCTGTATTCTTTCACCTGGAGCCAGGTGAGGATGACCAAATCCTCCGACTGTTGCATATACGTCGCCGCGAACTGAACATGACTGCTGCAGGAACGTGCCGAGATGCTCTCGTACACGTTGGGAAGGACGTCATTCGCCTGCCGTTGCAGGCGAAGTGGGCCGCAAGCTTCCGAGGTGGATTCCTCTGTGACCGTCGCGCCTACCTTGGACACGATGGGCCGATTCTCAAATGCAAAAACATATCTCGGATTCCCCGCGTCATCTGGGCATCCGACGCTTTCAAAACCAACAAACCCACTTTGATGGATGTGGTGCGCTGTACTGCTGCGCTACCTGGCGCGCGGTGGACAATCGTCGATTCTTACATTGAGTTCTTGAGGAAGCGCATCAATGCGCATACCAAGGGCACGCCCCACATGGTCGTTGCCCTGATCGTGGAGGTGGACAAAGCCGCTATCGAGGTCGTGGGCTTGAACCAAAACATTACGACTCGACTCCTCATCCTCCTTTTCGTCTTCTTCCCTCGATCATCCTTGACTCTCGCTCCCCCTCCTGAACCTCAAACTTCAAAAAACATCTCCTACAATGCCTTCTACGTCCTCTCATTCCTTCCTCTTCCCCTCCGTCTCCTCCGTCTCCTCCTTTCCCTCCTCCTTCTCATCCTTCCCCTCCATCTCCTTCGCCCTTTCAGTGTCGCATCCTGGTAACCGGTTGGCTACTTAGTGGATGAACCCATCATCTCACCTCTCCGCCCCCCCCCGCCCTCAGGGGATCTCTGTCGTGAAGCACGCGTTCGCTGACGACGAGTTCTTCGACTGGGTTACAGCCATCGAGCACTGTACTAGCGGGATGTGCATGATCTGAGTTTTCCCCCCGCTGATGTGTAAGATGTATTTTTTTTTCCCACGCGTCGTATCCATCATCTGCTGATGGATGTTTTGATCGGGGTAAGCGCGAACTGACAGCTAACGATGATCTAGTTATCTCGTCGCCACGCTGGATTCTGCTCACAAATGGGGCACCCTGTAGCCGATGCTGGAAACGACGGCGCAAGTGGTAAGAGCCTGCCTTGGTGGGGTCAAGGCTCGACGGCTCAGCGCTGGGTGGCGAGTATCAGACACGTCGCCGCGACGCCTGGCGAAACATCGGTGGTGTTTTCTTGAATTGCATAGAAAGACTTGGCATTGCAAACACATTTTCCTGTGCCATCGATCGATCGGCTCGGTCATCGCCGTCGCGTCGGGGGCGATCGGGCGACAACGACGACGCGCGACGACGCGATGGCGACGACACGACGGCCACAACGATGATTTAAGGGGGCGAGCGACGATCCATCAATCCTGAACGCTCGGTCGCATGGCAGGCGGCGATGGCCATCGGCAGTCCTGAGCGCTCGGTAGGGGGGAGGGGGGCATCGACAGTCCTGAGCGCTCGGGTTGCAAGTTTCACTGGCGGGGGGGCATCGTCGACAATCCTGTGCGCTCGGGTGGCAAGCGGGGGGGGGCATCGACGGCCCTGATCGCTCGGATGGCAAGTCGGGGGCCATCGACTGTCCTAAACGCTCGGCCGGGTGGCAGGCGATAGGCCATCGACGGTCCTGAGCGCTCGGGAGGCCATCGACGGTCCTGAGCGCTCGGGTGGCAGGCGGTGGGCCATCGACGGTCCTGAGCGCTCGGGCGGGAAGTGGCCCATCGACGGTCCTGAGCGCTCGGGAAGCCATCGACGGTCCTGAGCGCTCGGGTGGGAAGTGGGCAGCCCACCAGCAGTCCTGATCGCTCGGATGGGAGGTGGCAGGCGCGCGCGAGCCATCGACAGTCCTGAGCGCTCGGGCGTGGGAGGTGCTCAGACGACGACCTTGAGGGCACTCCGACCGTCCATCGGGGGGGGCCCCTCGCTCCCCCCCCTATCGACGCTCCCCGGCGCTCGGGACCGTCCGTAGCTATGTTGCGCCACGTCGCCAGCCTCGCGACGGGGCCCCGAACATAGTGCAGCGATTGCTCGCGCGAATCGGTGACCCCAACGCGAGGCTGGCGACCTCGCCCAACTTGGCTACGGACGGTCCTGAACGCTCGCCACCGTCCATCGGGGGGGGCCCCTCGCTCCCCCCCCTATCGACGGTCAAACCGATTCTGACCTGCTGGTGGGCCTGCCAGGAGTCAGCACCAATGCTCTGCAGGACGAGTGAAGATAGAACGCTGTAAAACAGTCGCAGGATATATCTTAAGAGACATGCGGAGGAGGGCGGTGGTAAGGAGGAGGCGACGATGAGGAATATTAGCTTCAGTAAAGTTCGCGCGTCGGGCAAGCTTCGCTGCGTCAGTTCCTACGCTGCTGCCAACTACTCTCAAGCTTCCTCTACCTTCTCCTTGCGCCTCGCATTCCTTCTCCATCTCCTCGTCCATCGTTCTTCTGCATACACCCCCCGTGCAATTTGTGTTCGAATGCGCTTGCCTGGTGGACAAGTCGTTTACGCAATAAGTTAACCGCGGTCCTGGAGTGATTGAGGGAGGTTGTGGCATCAGCAACCATATCCTCCTCGCCTCCTTCGGCCCCTCCTCCTCCTCCCTCGCCCCCCCCCCCCCCTTGCCTCGTCCTCCTCCTCCTGTCTTCACTCCTCCTCATCCTCCCTCTCACCTTCTTCCCTCAATCCTCCTCCTCTCGTCCTCGTCATTCTTCTCCTCCTCCTCCTCCTCCGTAGAGTCCCGTTTCCTCCTCCTCATCTTTCTCCCCCTTCTTTCTCCTCCTCCTCCTCCTCCTTTTCCTCCTCCTCCTCCTCAGCCTCTCTCTCTCTATCCCACTGATCGTCAAATACTTGACGTGTCGGTCAACCCCACCCTCACAGCTGATGGGTGCCTTGTAACGATGCTCCTCCACCTGGGCCTCCTCCACCTCATGCAGCCATTTTGGCTCTAGCATTGGCTGTGTTGCTTCGGCGCGCAGCGTGTTTGACTGACTTGATCGTCGTTTTCTGTCAACAGAGATGGGAAAACGGGCCTCCTCTGGCAGCACTGGCGGCACTGGCGCAGCACCACGGCAGCAGAAAATGAAACGGACGGATAAGGTGACAGACGGAAATGATGCTACCCCAGTGGAAACCAGCAGCGCAGCGAAGGACATGGTCACCCAGCTTCGAGTGAAAATAGAGAATGCCGTCGACAACATTATGCATCACAAGGTGTTCAAGGGCGTTGACAAAGCCATGCCCTTGGGCATTGAGAACAAGGGGTACAAGGATCTTGGTGCATATCTAAGGTCAATCTCTGACGCAAATCGGCGGAATTCCTAGCTCGGCGCTGGGCCCCCCCCTGGGCAGCGGGGCGCCGCCAAGGGGTCCATCGACGATCCAGAACTCCGCTGCCGACTTCCGTCAGCTTATGACGATGTGGAGATTCCCTGGGTGTAATGTTGTTTGACTAGTTCTGGTTTTAGATGCTTGCTGAGGTGAGTGGGAACGGTCACTCTATCACACCAGAACGTCAATAGTATATGCGTGGCACCACCCCCTCCCCGCTCAGGACGCGTTCGACCCCGACAAGTTTCAGACGGCCATCGAGGGGGACCATGCCCAGTACGAGTGTGCGTGCAACCTGTGGTGGGCGGACTACAAGTGGTCTTCCTCGCCTGGGGTCCGAACGCATGCAAGTGAACCACCCTCACCACCCTCCTGATCATAGCATCCCATTGGGTAAGAAGGCGAACAGCAGGAGAACAATGATGAGGAGGCTGAGGGTGACGAGCTGCATAGGGATGAGCCACACGAGGAGGCGGCGGCAGAGGATGATGAGGAGACGGGGGGGAGGAGACGGAGGAAGTGAGGAGGACGAGTAAGAGCGAGCTCAGCACAGATGAGGCGAAACATATGGTGACAAAGGGACGCGCAGCAAGGGGAGGGG
This sequence comes from Prorocentrum cordatum, assembly GCA_963575745.1. Classification (NCBI taxonomy): domain Eukaryota; class Dinophyceae; order Prorocentrales; family Prorocentraceae; genus Prorocentrum; species Prorocentrum cordatum. The sequence goes on along the minus strand of CAUYUJ010019882.1, from coordinate 704,993 downwards.
GAGGGAGCACGGTCGCCCGGAACCCTCAGGTCCCCCCGAACGAGCAAGGCATCTACGCGTTGCAAAACCAGTACTTCACAGAGCCAGCCCGCTTCCCGTTCCCGCTCGTGATTGCAGTGAACAAGGACCCATGGGCTAAGAGTAATCCCGCCTCAATATCCTTTAAGTTCATGTCCTTCTCCCCCCTCCTCATCCTCTTCTGTCGTCTACCTCCCTCTCCCCGAGCCGCCTCCTCTGCGCGATGTAGATCCGCGCGCGTTCCTACCCCATTATTTAACGTGCGTCGTCGTCGCCGTATTCGGCTTTCTTGTGATCAGCAGGACACCGCCCCCCTCGAGATGAAGGGATCGCTCAAACGAGTTTCTCCAGAAGGGATCGTGTTTGCATTCATCTTTGCCGTCAACGACGAGCTGGTCAAGCCGAATCCAGACGAAGAGAAGCTCAAAAAATGGAGAAATATAATGCTGACAACAACTTTTGTGTTTGAGCTCTTGCAGAGCGACGACGACGTATTCTGGAGATCTGTGAGGCTTCGAGAGAACACGGCCGTGGACCAGCGCGCGATGTACCGGACTCCTTTCCAGCGGATCTGCGAGATCGTTACTTATAAGAAGAAGGTCGAGCAGAGTACAGGGCCAATCACCAACAAGGCGCTTGCTGCACTGTACAAGAACCGAGGTGGGGTCGCCGACGAGGAGAATCTTACGGAGACGTATATAGATGGCGCCATCACGGTATCGAACAGAGCACTCATTCAAGATCCAGTGATGCGCATCATATTGCTGGCAGAGTCACGGCGCCCGAGCGAGAACCCTTTCAGCAAGATGCACAGCTTGGTCGCCATCGTCAACCGCGCGAGCAGCAAGAACAACATCAGATGGGTGATATCAGCCATCTGGGACGCCGTCCAGGCTACCACGTTGAACGTGGATGAGGTGACTCAGCGGAGTTTGAAGAGCGCATACAACCACAAGGGGATCGTGGACAAGTTCTTAATGAAGCAGGAGTTTCGACACTACTTGGGAACCTTCATCAACACCAACCTCTGCCACATCTCGGCTGACGTGAGGGGCACCCTGGAGAGCGTCTTGGACAACCACTCCAACTACCGCGAGCGGATGGGATTCCCAGAGACCGGCGCTGGCCTGTCCTGCCTCTGGATGGGGTCCTGGCCGGAGAGCGCTCAGAAGGCGTTCTCCCACTTCGAGGTCTGGCTGGGGGGGCGACGAACGTGCTATCAGGGGGCCCATGGCGTCGAGGGGTCCAGGGGCAGGCGCAGCCTTGTAGATAGTATATAAAAAAAACAAAAAAACAAAAAACATAACAGATGAATTGAAACGCATTGCTCTCCCCCTTCTCCTCATCTCCTTCTCCGTTGCCTCCTCCTCCTTCTGCTTCCTTTTCATCTCCTCGTCCTCCTCCTCCTCCTCCTTCTCCTCCTCCTCCTCCTCCTCCTCCGCCTCCTCTCCCTCCTCTTTTTCCCGGAAAGGGCGTGGGCCCAGGTTTCTCTTTTAGGATGGTAATCTGTCCCCGGTGCCTCAACTGAGGTGGGCCGGCGAATTCTTTCCCTGATAAATATCCAGGTCGAGGCGGGCCGGCGGATTAACAATTGAGCATGTCTCAGGCGAAACGCTTGTTTTTGAAATCCCGATCGATAAATCAGGGCGCGGGCCACTCTTTCGCGTGTTGAGGATGTCTCGAGCGAAACGCTTGCTCCGCAGAGTTACCGAGGATGTCTCGAGCGAATCGCTTGTTGTGTAGAACTTGAGGGATCTGGGCGCCCCAGAGACGTTGCCTTGGTCAGGGAAGTGGGGGGCGCGCAGAAGTGGCTGGGGAAACCGTCGCACCCCAGCAGGGGGCGACGACAAGCAACCACTCAACCAAAGCAGCCGCGGACTCCCAATGCGTTTGATGAGTGGCACCCGTGCTGTTGCGTGCATTGCGCGGTTCCTCGTGGTTGTCCTATCGCGCGTCGCGCGTCGCTGGGACCGCCTTGGTTGAATGGTTGCCTGTCGTCGCCCCTGTGTGTTCGATGAGTGGCGTTCGCGTCGTTGCGTGCGTTGACCTGTTCCTCGTCGTTGCGTGCGTTGACCGCGCCCCAGCACGACCTCACCACATCACGACCACACCCCAGCCAGCACGACCACGCCCCAGCACGACCACGCCCCAGCACGACCACGCCCCAGCACGACCACCCCCCAGCACGACTACCCCCCCAGCACGACCACCCCGCAGCACGACCACCCCCCAGCACGACCACACGACCACTCCCCAGCACGACCACACCGCCTTGGTTGAGTGATTGCCTGTCGTCGTGGAATGTTTCGCGGGGTGTCTCGTGGACTGTTTCGCGGGGTGTCTCGTGGAATGTTTCCAGGAAAACGTTGAAAACAATCGCCCGTGTCTCGTGGAATGTTTCGCGGGGTGTCTCGTGGACGTGTCGTGCAAACGTTTCCATGCATGTGGTTCTATATCACTTTTCCTGGTTCGTGGGTCCATCATGTTTTGTTTGTTGGAATGTGCTTCCATAGAGGCATTGATCTACGGCAGTGCCTTTGATGGGACGATTCAGAACATGCTGAGGCACTCGAAGTCGATGCATGACTGCATCGAGCAGGGCCTCGTCCAGGAGGGCTTCGAGGACTATGGGCGAATGCGAGAAAGGAGGGGGAGGAGGGTGAGGAGGGGGAGGAGGAGAATGAGGAGGAGTAGGATCATACGGATAATGAGGAGGAGGAGGAGATAAGGAGGAGGAGAAGGAGGATACGGAGGACGAGGGGGATGAGGAGGAGAGGGAGAGGGATGATAAGAAGGCGAAATATGATGAGAGGGAGGACGACGAGGATAAGGATGATGATGAGGGGGAGGAGGAGACGGAGGAGGTGAGATCAGCCAAAGGACATCACCAAGTTGGTCGAGAAGGAGAAGGCTTCCATGGACGTTGGCAGCAAGAAGGACGACGAGGCCGGCATCGACGTTGATGAGGATGTGCCCAACGATGATGAGGAGGACGGCTGCGGGGACGGTGACGTGGTCGAGTTGTCAAAGGTTCCTCGCGGCGTGGTGGACGTGGTGGCGCCCTTCAAGGCGCTCTCGAAGAGGTTGCTGGCGCAGTACATGAAGCTGGTCGTCCCCCTGAAGTCAGAGAGCTTGATCGCGTCCCAAGTGGTTGAGTCCATGCCAGCAAGCACGCTGGGCGTGGACCCGAAGAACGACTACGTGGCAATCTTCTGCGACACGAAGTGCAACGGAGAAACTCACACAGCCCCACACATCAGGATGCCGCCTTTGAGGCTCAAAGAGAACGGCCACTTCGCCAAGATCATCTCTGCCATCTTGAAAGCCCGGAAGCCGTCGGGCGCCAGTGACGAGGAGACGGAGCTCAACCCATCGGACGCGTACATTTTCTGCGCTGCTGGGGCGCACGGGAACAAGATATCAGGTTGACAATGCACTATCACCTGGTTTGGCGAGGTCTGCTTGGCCACGAACTCGTCGCCCGGATGGCGCGACGAGCTCGACTGGCTGGTTGGGCCTGGCCAACCCTAGCGATGCTGCGTAGTCGATGTCGACAGGACCAAGTACGTGAACACCTTCGGCACCGCCGACAAGGCTCCCAAGAAGTTATCGGTGAAGACGATCTTTTTGACTACTGACGAATCCAGCCTGCGGGACCGCAGGAACAGGATGCACAGCTACGGCACGCTGCACCAAGTTGAGCACATGTATGTGATCTCGAAAACAGCGTGCAAGCACCCCGAGAGGAAGATAAAGGTCTACGGCGGCACGAACCGTGGGAACATCATGGGGCCCATTGTCTTACCGAGCTGGGATTCGTTGCCACACGTTACCTTCGACGAGAAGAAGAAGATCCTCGGGCCAGAGAACCGCATCGAGGTCGGCGGCAAGACAATCGAGAGCGACGCCGGGAGCAGCGGTGATGATGACGGCGGCTGCTGCAGCGACACGGCAGACATGGAGGGCGTCATCGACGACATGACCACGAAGTCTGTCCCCGTGCACGCGCAGGGCAACAAGGTGGGCGGCGGCCGCGGTGTCACGGTGCTGCATAACAAAATCCTCCTCCTCCTCCACCTCTCCCCCTCCTCTTCCTCCTCATCCTCCTGACTCCTTTGACCCCCTGCCCTCCAAATCCTTCACCTCCTCCATCCACCTCCTCCAACTCCCCCCCTCCCCCAACTCCCCCTCGTCCTTCACCTCCCCTCCGTGCCAACCAGTCCGTCTTATCCCACCCCCCGTCCAAAACTTCGAACCGACTATCTCCTCCATGATATCAAATTCGTGGGGGCACGGAAGTCGGAATGCTCGAATGACACGGCGTGGCTACTCACTTGAATAATGAGATCCGCAGCCCAGCCGCCAAGGCAATGCCAAATTATCCGAGTGCGACCCTGCCTAGGAGTTGGAGCCTCTAGGAATGCAGCATTAGTAGTAACGGTAAAACTAAGCTAAAGCTAAAGCTAAGCTACAGCTAAGCTACAGCTGAGCTACAGCTAAGCTACAGCTAAGCTAAAGCTAAGCTAAATCTAAGCTGAAGCTAAGCTAAAGCTAAGCTAAAGCTAAGCTAAAGCTAAGCTAAATCAAGGCTAAAGCTAAGCTAAAGCTAAGCTAAAGCTAAGCTCAAGCTGAGCTGCAGCTAAACTAAAACTCAGCTAACGCTAAGCTAAAGCTAAGCTGAAGCTAAGCTAAAGCTAAGCTAAAGCTAAGCTAAAGCTAAGCTAAATATAAGCTAAAGCTAAGCTAAAGCTAAGCTAGAGCTAAGCTAGAGCTAAGCTAAAGCTAAAGCTAAGCTAAAGCTAAGCTACAGCTTAAAGCTAAAGCTAAATCTAAAGCTAAAGCTGATGCTAACGCTAAAGCTAAGGCTAGGGGGCGCAACTGGGGGAACCGCTCCCAGGGGACCAGGGGAACCGCCTGGGGCGAGTTGCACTGCCCGGCCCCTTTAAGCAAACGGAGTAAGAACCCTTCTAGGCAGAGCCTAGGTAGGGAAACATCAGCTTTGGGAGGGTTTGCAGTCGAACCGACTCAAAGGATGTGATCGCGCGGTTGCCCACTTGATGAAATCCGCAGCCCAGCCGCCCGGGCAACAGCAGAGAGCCGCTCTTCTACCACGTTTCCCCCATGAAGTTCTACGATGAGCTGTGCCACAGTTACAGCCTGAAGGTTGAGGGACACGACAACCACTCAGCGGGGGGAGGTAAGGACGACTTAAGAGGAGGATACGGATCAGAAGGAGGAGGGGGGAGGATGAGGAGGAGAATGATGAGGAGGAGGACGGAGATGAGGACGAGTAAGATGTGGAGTCCATGAGGAGGTGGAGGAGGAGGGAGAACGACCACAGGGGGAGCTTAGCTGCGCATATTTCTTTACACCCCAGGGGATGATCGACATCACCCCGGCAGACGGGACAGGGGCCCTGGCCGCGGTGATGCACAAGCAGCCCTACCTGGGCTTCTGCTTTACAGAGCAGCATGTGCTCAAATTGCAGTCGGTGCTTGATGCTGCGATCTGGCGTGAGATGCAGACCGAATATAGCCCGCTTTATCAGAACGGCTTGGTGGCAGCCCTGAACCCCGCGGAGGAGGGCGGCGACGACGAGAAGAAGACCCCGCAGAACAAGGACAAGGACAAGAAGGGTAAGGACAAAGATGATAGTAAGAAAGGTAAGGACACGGATACTAAAGACAAAGACGGCAAGAAGACTGGCAAAGATGACAAACCGAACAAGGATGACAAGACAAAGCCGAAGGCCAAACCCAAAAAGAAGCCGAAGGCTGATGATCACGATGATTCGGACAACGGCGGCTCAGACGACCAGGCCTCTCTCCTGAAGCAGCTCACTGCGCTGGAGGAGAAAACCTCGGGGAAGGCCAACAAGTCCGCGGATGATGACTGAGCGCCCCGCTGCTGCAGCCCAGCTGGAGGAGGAGGAGGAGGAGGAGGATGAGGAGGAGGATAGGGCGAGGAGGAGGAGGAGGAAGAGGAGGAGGATGAGGAGGAGAAGGAGATGACAACGACGATGACGACATTGAAAACGATGACGACACCGACTACGATGACGATTACGTCGATGGCGATCTGAGTTTAAACGCGTCTGGCGCCTGGCGGCATTTTCTTAGAGCTGCTGCAGGGTCGGCGGGACCGCGGGCAACGAGTGTGTAATACTATTATGTGGGGCCCTGGCATAGCGTGCTGAGTTTCATCAGCACTTCGAGGGGAATTGTGGGCATGGGTGGGGGTCACATGCTATGCCATCTGCACTGATGCCCTACAAGTTCTGCGAGCAGCCGCTCCTAGGAGCGCCGCGCCGGTGAGACGCCCCTCCTCCGTGCTTTTTCCCTGGGCTTTCTTTTTTCAGACGCCGCGGGGTGCCGCGTGGAGACATCAGACTCTCTCCAGTCCCATCCTGTCCCTCTTGCTGCTGCCCTCCTCCTCCTTCCTTCGCCTCCCTTTCCTCGTCCAATTCGCTCTTCCTTCTCCTCCTTCGAGGCTCCTCTTCATTCCTCCATCTCCTGCTCCTCCTCATCGTCCTCCCCCTGCCTCCACTGGACTGCGCAATCTCTGCCGGTGCAGCCTGTGCGCGTCGTTTCTGGCACGTTGCGGTTGATAGATTCGCTCCGAGAAGTAGTTTCGCTCTTGGAAAATCTGGTGGGGGCCTTGAACATGTAACATTTCCGTCGGCAAGGCCGTCTGTGCGATCCCAGCGCTCCCTGGAAGGATTTTGGCGATTCGCAAGTCGGCGAGGCAGATGCTAACGATAACTCGCTCCGAATTGTCGGGGCCCCTCTGGCACTTCCTCTCTCCTACCTCTCCTTCTCCTCTTCTTCCTCCTCATCTTCCTGCTGCTCCTCCTCAAGCTGTGTTTCATCCTTCGAGGCCCCTCTTCCTTCCTCCATCTCCTGCTCCTCCTCCCCCTTCTCCTGCCTCCTCTGGCATAAGCAATGAATCTCTGCCGGTGCAGCCTGTGTGTCTCATTTCTGGCACGTTGCGGTTGGTCGATTCGCTCCGATAAGACGCTTCGCTCTTGGAACAGGGACCCTGAAAAACGTCGGCGCGGCCGTCCGTGCGATCCCAGCGCCCCCTGGAAAAATTCTGGCGATTCGCAAGTTGGCGAGACAAATGCTAGCGATAACTCACTCCTAATTGTCGGGCCCCCTCTGGCTCTTCCTCTCTCCTACCTCTCCTTCTCCTCTTCTTTCTCCTCATCTTCCCGCTGCTCCTCCTCAGGCTGCATTTCATCTCATCCCATCGTCACCTCATCACCAATATATAGCCCTTTTTGGGCTCTAGGTCGGCACGCCAACATGCCAGCGTCAAAGTTGAGGCGCCGACCGGCCGCGGCACCCAGCATGCCACCAATGCCCACGGTGAAACGCCGACCCGCAGCTGCGCCCATGGCCGCGGCGCGCCAGCCACTGGCCCAGACCAAATACCGGACATCTTACAGCAAGACATGGGCAGCCAACATGCGCAAGAGCAGGAATGCATTGACAGATGTGGTCGTACGCGTTGGGTCAGAATGTTCAGGAATGTGCACCGAGATGTTTTCTTTGAAATCGATTGGTGTTTCGGTGCAGCACGAGTTCGCGACCGAGTGGGATGAGATTCATCAATCAGAACTGGCCCGATGTTGTTTCGCTCTATGATAATATCGAAGAGCGCTCACCGCGCATCATGGCTGAAGTTGACGTCTACGCCGGTGGCTTTAGCTGCCAACCGTTTAGTCTCTTGGGCGAGAAGGAGCGCCCCAAGGATTCTCGAGGGCGCGGGTTGATAGCATTCAAAATGATAAGCTACATCAGGCTGCATAAGCCTAAGATCTTTGTGTTAGAGAACGTTGGAGGGTTGATGACCAAACGCTTTGAGGCATTCACGCGCCTTTTGTTTTCCCAGCTTGCTGGCATCAAGGACAGCCGTGGCAAGCAGCACTACCAAATCTCGGTCCAACGCCTCAACACCTTGGAGAATGGACTGCCCCACAGCCGGACCCGCATCTACATCGTTGATTTAGCTGTTGCCAACATCGCCAACGAGTTCTCCTGGCCTGAGCCGGTGCCCTCCTTGAACTTTGGCGCGTTTACGTCAGGCCTGCACATCAAGCCGCTGTCGCAATATGTGCACACCATGCATAAGACTGCTCGCGCTGCGCTTTTCGCTACCACTAAGAAGCTGATCGGCCAGGGCTTGAACCCGTTTGACCTGAATGCGTGCGTGGACATCCACGCGTCGAAGGACTTCCACACCCACACTGTCGGGTACAGCCCCTGCATTACAGCGAGCCGAGGGGCTCAAGGTCAGCTTGCATGAAAAGCATCTCATCACATGCATCAACCCCACTGTTCGTTCCACCGCCCGTTCCCCTTTCCCCCCTGATATTGAAATATTCGGATGGCCTTGGCCCAGCGATCGAACTCGCAACCTTCCCTATCTTGGGGCATTGTTTTGGGAGAAAAACGTTCCAGGGTTTGGGGGGATGATGGGGGGGAGGAGGATGAGGAGGAAGAGGAGGAGGAGGAGAAGAGCCCACCTCTACTAGGTGGCTTCTTTCTGCTGAAATATGGCCGCATGATGGGGCCGGTCATCATGGCTGGGCTTCAGGGCTTCAACTACAGCGAGCTGAACCTCGACGGGATTTCCAACTCACAATTCGGTAAAATGCTGGGGAATAGTTTTTCAGTCAACGTGATGGAGAGAGTGCTTATTCGCAGCTTGATCGCCGTGGTGATTATCAACCAGCCTGTATTCGATAAATGGCAAGACGATTTCGTAACACCCAAGAAGGCCAAAAAAAGGGTACACGATCCCTCCTTGCATGTTCCCTTTCTGAGCACGTCAATCTTAGGGTAGTGGGTCTCAGCTGGCGCCTGGTTGAGGACGCTCGCTGTCTGGAATTTGCCAAGTAAGCAACCAATGGAAGAGCTATTCTGGAAATAGGCCGATGATGAGGAGGATTGTGAGGATACGAACGGTCACACTGAGCGACGGAGGAATATCAAGAATAAGAGGAAGAAGGAACGCGTTGAGGGAGCGCAGACGAGGAATGAGGAGCAGAGGGTGTATGGGGGGCGCCAAGACCTGGAGTAGCAACAGCCTCCCTCCCCTTCTCTCTCCCTCTCTCTCCACACGGCCGGCCGGCGGGGGGCCCCGCGTCCCCCCCTTCCGCCCCTTCGTCCTCCTCATCCTCAGCTTCCTCCTCCTCCTCGGCTTCCTCCTCCTCCTCCTGTCCTTCCCCCCCCTCCAGTTTCTGAAACCATTGCTGTTCTCAAGGGCCCACCTGGCTCCGCATGGGCTCCATCGCTCCGAGGTCCCACGCCCAATGTTGTTTCCATGGCTGACAAGCGAGCATGGAGAGGTTAGATTAGGAACGGGGGGCGCTGCTTACCGCAGAACGGGCTGCAGAAGCCATCTGGCAGGCCTCCTCGCATTAACATCCTCCTCCTCCCCCCTCCTCCTCCCTTTTCACTCCTACTCCTTCCTCCGCCTCCCCCTCCTTCTCGCCCCCCTCGCCTTCCCCGTACCTTTCTTTTTCATTGTCCTACTCGTTCTGCGCCTCCTCAGAGCACCCGGAGCGAAACGAACAGCGTCAGGGTTTTGGCGAATGTCGGCAAGTTCGTTACAGCGAAAGGCCTTGACAATATCATCACACTTTGCCATCTGGCGGCCTCAGAGTGTCCTGAAATCCACCCTCACGGTGGCGAGCGTTCCCACCCCCCTCCCCCGTGATGCTCCTCACTCGTATTTCAATGGCGGGTGAGCAGTGGGGAGAAGGGGCAAGTGGGGAACGCGCGCGGCCGCGAATGCGGATTTCGATGTCAAGGGTACCCGCGGGATCCGAGTGACAATCGTAGTCACGTTAGTCCTCTGATGATCTGAGGGCCTGGAGATTTGACAGTGCGCTGGGCGCGTCGAGCCTGTCGAGCTCACAGATGCTGATTTGGAAGCCATGATTGGCTGAATGGGCCCGAGGATGACTGCCTTCCGAACTCAGGGAATGCTACGTACTTTCCTCCATCAACACCATCATCAACAACATTAGAATCATGATCCTCACCGCCGTCCTCATCAACATCAGCAACAACGTCAACGCCAACACAAATAACTCTATAACCAACAAAACGGGATATACGATGATAAAGAAAACGATGGGTAACCAAACCATAATAGCATAAACCTGAACGTACAAACGCGCATACCGACATACCCCCAATAATGCATATGTGCATGTACTATATACGCCCACGCATACGCATACGGCATCGGCCCCAAAAGGGAAAGGACGAAGAGACGGGCAGTGAAGGAAGGGGGAGGGGGATACACCGAGCACCCAAGCACCCTGCTACGTCTAGGTAAGTCTGGATCTCTCCAAAATCGTGGTTCCCGCCATCCTCGGGGCCGCCGTGGGTCCCAGGGGCGCCAGCCAGAGCTGGGAACCACGATTTCGGGCTTTTCCGGCCTGGATCTCTCCAAAATCGTGGTTCCCGCCATCCTCGGGGCCGCCGTGGGTCCCAGGGGCGCCAGACAGAGCTGGGAACCACGATTTCGGGCTTTTCCGGCTGGATCTCTTCAAATCGTGGTTCCCGCCATCCTCGGGGCCGCCGTGGGTTCCAGGGGCGCCAGCCAGAGCTGGGAACCACGATTTCGGGCTTTTCCGGCCTGGATCTCTCCAAAATCGTGGTTCCCGCCATCCTCGGGGCCGCCGTGGGTCCCAGGGGCGCCAGCCAGAGCTGGGAACCACGATTTCGGGCTTTTCCGGCCTGGATCTCTCCAAAATCGTGGTTCCCGCCATCCTCGGGGCCGCCGTGGGTCCCCAGGGGCGCCAGCCAGAGCTGGGAACCACGATTTCGGGCTTTTCCGGCCTGGATCTCTCCAAAATCGTGGTTCCCGCCATCCTCGGGGCCGCCGTGGGCCCCAGGGGCGCCAGCCAGAGCTGGGAACCACGATTTCGGGCTTTTCCGGCCTGGATCTCTCCAAAATCGTGGTTCCCGCCATCCTCGGGGCCGCCGTGGGCCCCAGGGGCGCCAGCCAGAGCTGGGAACCACGATTTCGGGCTTTTCCGGCCTGGATCTCTCCAAAATCGTGGTTCCCGCCATCCTCGGGGCCGCCGTGGGCCCCAGGGGCGCCAGCCAGAGCTGGGAACCACGATTTCGGGCTTTTCCGGCCTGGATCTCTCCAAAATCGTGGTTCCCGCCATCCTCGGGGCCGCCGTGGGTCCCAGGGGCGCCAGCCAGAGCTGGGAACCACGATTTCGGGCTTTTCCGGCCTGGATCTCTCCAAAATCGTGGTTCCCGCCATCCTCGGGGCCGCCGTGGGTCCCAGGGGCGCCAGCCAGAGCTGGGAACCACGATTTCGGGGGCTGGGGCCCTGGATTTCTCTCTCCAAAATCATGGTTCCCGCCATCCTCGGGGCCGCCGTGGGTCCCAGGGGCGCCAGCCAGAGCTGGGAACCACGATTTCGGGCCTGGATCTCTCCAAAATCATGGTTCCCGCCATCCTCGGGGCCGCCGTGGGCCCCAGGGGCGCCAGCCAGAGCTGGGAACCACGATTTCGGGCTTTTCCGGCCTGGATCTCTCCAAAATCGTGGTTCCCGCCATCCTCGGGGCCGCCGTGGGCTTCAGGGGCGCCAGCCAGAGCTGGGAACCACGATTTCGGGCTTTTCCGGCCTGGATCTCTCCAAAATCGTGGTTCCCGCTATCCTCGGGGCCGCCGTGGGTCCCAGGGGCGCCAGCCAGAGCTGGGAACCACGATTTCGGGTTTTTCCGGCTTGGATCTCTTCAATATCGTGGTTCCCGCCATCCTCGGGGCCGCCATGGGTCCCAGGGGCGCCAGCCAGAGCTGGGAACCACGATTCGGGTTTTTCCGGCCTGGATCTCTCCAAAATCGTGTTTCCCGCCATCCTCGGGGCCGCCGTGGGCCCCAGGGGCGCCAGCCAGAGCTGGGAACCACGATTTCGGGCTTTTCCGGCCTGGATCTCTCCAAAATCGTGGTTCCCGCCATCCTCGGGGCCGCCGTGGGCCCCAGGGGCGCCAGCCAGAGCTGGGAACCACGATTTCGGGTTTTTCTGGCTTGGATCTCTCCAAAATCGTGGTTCCCGCTATCCTCGGGTCCGCCGTGGACCCAAGGGGCGCCAGCCAGAGCTGGGAACCACGATTTCGGGTTTTTCCGGCCTGGATCTCTCCAAAATCATGGTTCCCGCCATCCTCGGGGCGGCCGTGGGTCCCAGGGGCGCCAGCCAGAGCTGGGAACCGCGATTTCGGGGTTTTCCGGCCTGGATCTCTCCAAAATCGTGGTTCCCGCCATCCTCGGGGCCGCCGTGGGTCCCAGGGGCGCCAGCCAGAGCTGGGAACCACGATTTCGGGTTTTTCCGGCCTGGATCTCTCCAAAGTCGTTGTTCCCGCCATCCTCGGGGCCGCCGTGGGCCCCAGGGGCGCCAGCTAGAGCTGGGAACCACGATTTCGGGCTTTTCCGGCCTGGATCTCTCCAAAGTCGTAGTTCCTCGGGGCCGCCGTGGGCCCCAGGGGCGCCAGCCAGAGCTGGGAACCGCGATTTCGGGCTTTTCCGGCTGGATCTCTCCAAAATCGTGGTTCCCGCCATCCTCGGGGCCGCCGTGGGTCCCAGGGGCGCCAGCCAGAGCTGGGAACCACGATTTCGGGCTTTTCCGGCCTGGATCTCTCCAAAATCGTGGTTCCCGCCATCCTCGGGGCCGCCGTGGGCCCCAGGGGCGCCAGCCAGAGCTGGGAACCACGATTTCGGGCTTTTCCGGCCTGGATCTCTCCAAAATCGTGGTTCCCGCCATCCTCGGGGCCGCCGTGGGTCCCAGGGGCGCCAGCCAGAGCTGGGAACCACGATTTCGGGCTTTTCCGGCTTGGATCTCTCCAAAATCGTGGTTCCCGCCATCCTCGGGGCCGCCGTGGGTCCCAGGGGCGCCAGCCAGAGCTGGGAACCACGATTTCGGGCTTTTCCGGCCTGGATCTCTCCCAATCATGGTTCCCGCCATCCTCGGGGCCGCCGTGGGCCCCAGGGGCGCCAGCCAGAGCTGGGAACCACGATTTCGGGCTTTTCCGGCCTGGATCTCTCCAAAATCGTGGTTCCCGCCATCCTCGGGGCCGCCGTGGGTCCCTGAGGCGCCAGCCAGAGCCAGGAACCGGAATTTCGGGGGTTTTCCAGCCTCGACTTCTCGAAAATCATGGTTCCCGCCATCTTCTGGGATGCCGTGGGTTCTTTTCGCGCGCGCGCTCAGCGGATTTCTTTCGAACGGCCCGCAGTTTTCGCGCGAATCGATTTCGCGCGGACGGCGGACCTTCGGCGAGAGCCCCCACTCCTCCTCCCTCTCCTCCTCCCCCTCCTCCCTCCTCCTATTCCTCCTCCCCCTTTCCTCCTCCTCCGACCCCGCCCCCACAGTACGGCGCTAGCGAAAACGCGGCCTGCTTTAAGGCCGCGGGACGTGCCAGCCGCGAAGCGGTTGAGGCGGGCCCTCAGGAGACGATGACGATGATGGCGGCAGCGGTGCAGCCCCCTCCCATTTTGCTGCTGCGCTGGCCGCACGCTCCTCCCGCCGGCGGTGACACGCCAGGCGGGTCCCTCCTTCCGCCACGCGAAGCGGGCTACGCCGCCGGTGCCGTATGACACCGAGGCAAAGCCCAGGGTGGGTGGGCAAAAGAGGGCCCCTTTGGGCCCTGGGAGGGCTTCGAGCCCCGAAGGCTTGAGCGGGAGAGAGGGAAAGGGAAGGGCAAGCAGAGGCAGGGGCAGGGAGAGGAAAACCCAAGCCGACTGGGGAGGGCGGGGTCCAACCGTTTAGGACAAACAACTAAGACCCCGCCCCCACAGTGCGGCGCTAGCGAAACGCGGCCTGCTTTAAGGCCGCGGGACGTGCCAGCCGCGAAGCGGTTGAGGCGGGCCCTCAGGAGACGATGACGATGATGGCGGCAGCGGTGCAGCCCCCCCCCATTTTGCTGCTGCGCTGGCCGCACGCTCCTCCCGCCGGCGGTGACACGCCAGGCGGGTCCCTCCTTCCGCCACGCGAAGCGGGCTACGCCGCCTTTGTTCTATAATACGGGTGCTGCTGCCAGTGCCCCCGCACACTGGCCGCCTGGCGGGTTCTACGCGCCGGCGTGCTGTGTGGGCGCCCTGATGGGCGTCGCCAAAACTGGGTGCCAGGCGTTGTGTTGCCGGCACCGTCTAGGCACTGAGTCACGCATCGCCTGGCGTGTGCGCCGGCGCGCGTGTGAGGGCCCGACTGGCCCTCTGTCTGCCGACTGCCGCCAGGCAACTGATGCCGGCGTGCGCGGCTGTCCTCCGTGAGGCTAGGCCTTGGGCTCGCGCCGGTACCTTGATTGCCGGCGGAGCCCGACCTCGGGCTGAGGCCCGAGGGTGTTGCCGCTGGCGCTTGGCGCGGGCCGGCACTTGGCGTCCCCGTCTGCGCCGCGGCCTCCAGATCTCCCGGCTCCCCGCCTCCACAAGTGCCCAAAGTGCACGGGGCGGGCAGGGTCCGGCCCCTGACAGAGGGGGTTCCCCGGGCCGGCGCTGGGGTGCGGGCCCGCGCCTGCGCGTGAATTCGAGCGCTGCGGCCACCCGGGCCGTCAGATTGCCAGCTACTGTAGCACAGCTGGCGCCAGTATGCCTGGCACGCCCAGGCTTGGTATAGAGAGCCGGCGTGCCAGGCGGGTTCCAGTGTGATCCTCGTCCAGGGCTGCAAGGGGACCCACAGTATCCCAGGCACTAGTGGGGCCCTGATGGACGGACCCGCAGCATGTTTTTGCCGTGAGGTATTAGCCAGTGCTGGAAAGCACGGGCGGGTGTACCCTGCGAGCGCGCGGCTACTCGCCGGCGGGGCAGGTGGCTGGTGGCTGCGCCCAAGCACGCACGGCGTGAAGCCGGCGGCTTGGGTTGGGCGCACGCCAGGTGCGTAAGTACCGGCGGCGCCCGCTGCGGCCTCTCATGGGCTCTCGCGCCTGGCGCTCTCGGCGCCGGCGGCAGCTCTGCTGGGGGCGCTGTCCTTCGCCGGGTTGGTCAACGAGGAGTTGTCCCTGGCCATCTTGCCGGAGATGCCCTTCATCGGCTCGTGCGACTCCCACAGGTAGCCGTGGAACGCGTCCGACTGCCAGCGCCCGAATCGGCGCACTCGGGAGAGGTCCTCGTTCACGTGGTACATTGCAGTTGCCCCGCCGATCCTCAGGGAGTGGCTGCCGATCTCTTCCCCGGAGAGGCCGGCGGCCAGCCCCGCGACCGTCAGGAAGTGCTGCACCTCCGCCCTGCGGATCGGTGTACCCGACGCCCAGCGGAAAAGGGGCAGCCGTTCCTCGGTGCCCTTTATCCGCTGAGGATGGTGAGCCTGGAGCCGCTCCATCGCCGCGATCGGGCAGAGCGATGTGCCGGCGCGGTAGTGGTTCCTCACCGTCCCGACGTTGAGCTGGTCCGTCTTGCTGCCCTTGATGTAGATCACCATCTCGTCGGCGTCCTGGAAGCTGGCCACGCGCCTCCCCTCCTTGGGCTCCACGTCCTCGCCGTGCAGCACGCGCTCGAAGGACCATGAGCGCCCGTCCTGGAGGAGGTACTCTGAGGCCCTCAGGAGGAAGAAAAACGCTGTCACGATGGCCGCCCAGATGACCACGGCATCCTCCTCGGGGAGCTTGGCCTCCTGCTGGAGAAAGCTGCGGAGCCATTCGAGCATGGCTGGCGTGACGGGCTTCTTCCGCTTGGTCTCGGGCCCCTGCCAGCGTTTCAGCCCTGCCAGCGTGCTCCAGAGGCGGCCTCTGTGGAGCAGGGGGTCCGAATAGCCAGCCACCAGGTGGGCGTAGCGCACCGCGAAGAGCTTCTGCTTGATGGTCCCCTCGGTCCTCCCGACGACCCGCGCTAAGAGGACGGCGAAGTTGATGAGCGCCTCTTCGTCGGCCAGGCGCTCCTCGCGATCACGTCCTGGGAGCCAAGGGCTGAGCCCCTGCGCCTGGCGCACGGCAACCCAGAGCCGCCATCCCCCCTCGTAACCCGCCCTTGTGCCTTCACTGAGTTTCTGCAGCATGGCCTCCATCTTCTGCTGCGCGAACCAGCCGGCGTAGTTGGCTCCGCCAGGCTCAGCGCGGCCGGCGGGGGCGAGCTCCTTCCCGGGGTAGTTGGTCTTCCGAGCCACGCCCAGCGCTTGCGGCCTCACCAAGTCGGTGGCTGGCATCCCTTTGGCACGCCGAGGGCTCTTTTTGCGAGGACTTTTCGAGCGTGTCACACTTTTATCCAGCTTGACCTTCTCGGCGGCTGGGGCCTCCCGGGGCCCGATGAGCGTGTCCTCGTCGATCATCTTGAAGCGGACTGCTTGGGCGCGCCGGCGGTTCTTGTGCATCTCGTCGGTGAGCGCTCCTCCGGCCCTCGCCTCGTCCTCTGCTGCCAGTGCCAAGGCGGGCTGATCTGGTGCCTGGGCCCAGGCGCGGAACCAGCGCTTGGTGGCCTCCCGCGCAGCTTGCTCCTCTGGGTCATGGCGCACCCCGGCCCGCTGAGTGCTGGTGCTGTCGAGAGCCTCTGTCACCGCGGTCAGCACTGCCTCTGCGGTCCTCGGCGGGAGCGCCCTGGCGGCGCCCTTGAGGAGTTCGTCCTCGGTGAAGCCCTGGGCTCGCAAGTGGGTCCACTCGTCGTTGGTCCCTCCCTGCGCTCGCCAAACCTCTTGGGGCGTCAGGGCGCGGACCGTGCCTCCGCCCCCTCCGGTGACACGGAGGAGCGTCGCCCCGGGTCCTTGGAGCTCCGCCCCGGGCCAGCGGATCGTGCCCACCGGCCCCTCCTCGCTGTAGATCAGGTGCTTCGCTCCATCCTTCTTGAGGTGCCCGACCGGCTTGAGGAGGAGGGGGTCGCTGGTGGACTGGATGCGGGGGTCCCATGACACCTCGCCTTGTTGGTCGAGCCACAGGTGGTCCTTTCCCTGGTCCAGGAGGGGCTTGACGCTGGCAGCTCGGGAGCAGGCCGGCGGCATGTTAATGCACGCCAGGCCCACCCCAGCTTTCCGACGTCCGCCCACGAGCACCCGCCTGGTCCTCGTCGTGGCGTCCCCGTGGTGCGTGCAGACCACTTCGAACTTCGAGACCATGTAGCCCAGCTGCTTAAGTGCCTTCTCGAACCTGGCTGTGTCGACCCCGGTTGGGGCATCCACGACCACCACTTCAGGGCTCTCCTGAGTTGCTGCGACGAGGAAAGCCTCCATCTCTCGGCCCTTGGGGTCCAGGGACAGCGACGCCATGAGCCATCCCACCTTCTGGTTCTCCTCGGGCTCCGATCCCCCGAGGCGCTTGAAGGCCTTCGTGTACGGGTTGATAAGGCTCCCCACTTCTCGACCCAGCTTCCCGCGGAGCGGGAGAGCTCTCGGCAGTCCATGTCCTCGCTGAAGTGCTCGGTGTCGAAGGGCAGCCTCGGCCACGGGGCCCGTCTCTCCAGGGAGCCTGAGAAGGCGCTCCTTGGCGTCCTCCAGTATCTGGCCCCAGGCTGCGGGAGGCTCTAGGCGCGTCCACCCTGAGGTGGCCAGCGTGTCGTGAACCTTCTTGACCTCTTCGCGGGTAAGCCAGTCGGCCACTTCATTATGGTAGGTCCTCACGAAGAACGAGACGATGCGGCATCCGTGCATGGCTTCGATCCTTTCCACCAGACGTATCAGGTGGCGGGCCAGGGCGTTCTTGGGGCTTCTCTTGGTGAGCCAGGCCTTCACATTCTGGTTGTCCGTGACGTAAAATACCGGCTCGCCTTCCCACTTCGAGCCCTGCTTCGTGGCCAACGCGACCACCGCCAGCAGCTCGACCACCGCTATGATCCAGCCTTCCTCGCCACTCTCGCCTCTGACCGCGTGACTCAGGGCCTCGGGCAGTGGTCCGGCGTCCGTGGCCATGTACTCTGGCGTCGGCGCGGCCTCCCCTGCAGTCGCGCTCCCCCAGTCGATGGCACCGATCGAGGAGGTGGTAGCGTCTCCGCCCGTCCACCTTGTGGTACGTGCTGTCCCTGGCAAGGCTAGGCGTTCGCGCACCGACAGGGCCTGCGTGAAGCTGGCCTGGAAGGTCGTGCTCCAGGCCTCCGGGACATCGAAGAGCATCCTCAGAAACCCCACTGACGCGTCCCACTCCTCCCAGGCGAGCTCGACTTCCTCAGGCGTACCCTTCGGTTCTGCCCAGCTCGTCCCGCTGCTGAGGAGTCGGTCCAGGGCGGGAAGCTCGGGGCGGAGTGCTGGCTGTGCTGACGCCCAGAACTGGGCACAGCCTCGCAGCTCTTGGGCGACCTTCAGCGGGACCCGCCTGGATCCCCTGAGCTCCGGGAGGGCGAGCAGGTACTGAGCTTTGATGCATTTGGGTTCTGGGAGCCTGACCACCTTCGTGTCGAAATTCATGAGGAGGCCCCAGATCAACTGTTCTGCCGCGAACTCCCCCTCGACGTCCAGCTTCTCCTCGTTAACTGCGTCCGGGCCCCAGACTCGCTTCATGGCCCCGTCGAGCTCCTCGGCCGAGAGCCAGGGTCGGAGGCCCACCCGCGGCTCGAGGACGACCCCGTCGTCCATGAGCCACTTGGAGGCGTACCTGACGGTATCGTTGATCCTGGGCGCCGGCGGCTTCCTCCTCTCGTGCTCGCTCTTGGCCGCCCAGGCGAACGCCATGTACTCGCCCGGGCTGCCGGCCCAGCCGAAGACCAGCACGCCGTGGATCAGGATAACTCGCCCTGGCACCCCGACCTCCTTGCCCGGGAGCGTCGTCCCGAACTCTGGCACGGCAGCTGGCTCCAGGTGGTGCCACTTGAAGGCCCTGGCCACGTCGCGCTTCGCCACCACCTGCTGGACGCCCGGGTGCCTCGCCCCCCACCAGAGGCTGAGCCTCGCAAGCCCCCTGTGGAGGGGCTGCTTCGCTGGCGGGTGCTGCTCCTTCGGGGAGAAGGCGTTGGCCGCCCGCATGTCGTGGATCGGCCGGCCCTCTTTCGAGATGGTCCGATCCGGCAACATTTTGGGGACCCTCCCGCTGGGCGACTCGACCAGTGCCGAGGCGGCGAGCACGTCCTCGACCTCGTCCGAGGCCCAGAGGACAACGCCGTAGCGGCTGTCCTTCCAGGCCTTCTCGAACATCTCCAGCGCGTGGTCCACCGCCGAGGAGTGCGACTTGGCCTGCGTGCGCGTCCGCTCCTCCGTGCGTCGCACGGGTACTCCCCCGGTGGCCATAGCCCGGAGGTAGGCGGCGTGGTGCGGGTCCAAGGACTTCTGCACGTCTTCTTGAAGTACTCCGCCCAGCGGGTTCCCATGGACCTCCTCCCGCGCGTGCTTCAGCAACTCGGCAGCCCTCTCGATGCTGCCGGCGAGGCGGAGGAGTGAGTTGCCCCGCTTCACGACCTCTGGCACCTTCTCGGGCTGGAAGGTGGGGTGGTCCGCGCACCACTTGACGTAGTCGCGCGCCTCCTCCTGTGCCCTCCCACCGCTCGGCGCCGCCGGCGCCTCCCCTAAAGGGGGTCCTCCACAGCGGCCTCCCCGCGGAGGGGATGGCCAAGGGGGCGGCATCATCGGCGGCATCCCCGGCGGCCGGGCGAGTTGCCCAGGGAGAAGCGGGCGCCACCCTGGAGGTCTCACCAGGGGCCTGACTGCGTGATCCGGGGGCACGAGCGGCCTGGCTGGATCATCTTGGCGGGGTCTGGGCTGCGATGGCTTTCCCTTGGAGGTGGCGCGCAGCTGGGCACCCAGTGATCTCGGCTTGGGCCTGAGTGTGAGCTTTTCTCCGGACGTCCCTGCGCTGCCGGCGTCGGCCCCCCCAGTGGGGGGGTCTCCGCTGGAGGTCGTCGACCTGCCTGCGGCACGCCTGGCTGCTTCCACGACTGTCATGGCCGAGCGGCTTCTCCTCGTTGGTGCGGCTTTCTGGGGGATCGTGGCGGGGAGTCTGCTCTTCCGATGCTGGGCTGGGTCTGAGGGAGTCTCCAGTACCTCGGGCGGTGGAGGTGCACTCGGCGGTAGCTCTGCGCCTGCGGCGGGGGCGGGGCCTCCGCTGCCGCTGGCCCCAGGAGAGCTCTGGAGAGTCTCCTCCCTGCTCCGCCTGGCCGCCTCCGCTTGCCCGGGCCAGAGGCTCAGGGGATCTGGACCCTCTGGGAGGGGGGGGTCTATTCCCTCCTCGGTCCTCGCGTACGGCTTCTCCACCACCTCGTCTTCTGAGCTCTCGTCGGCGTCCTCGTCGTCGCTCGTGGGTTCCTCCTCCGCCTTCTCGTAAACAATTCTCCGGCGCTTCTTTGCGGGGGTGTCGTCCAGCTCCCCTGCTTTCACCATCTTGCGGGTCAGCTTCTCGAGGATGTCAACGTACTCGCTCGCGATCTCGCCTTGCTCCTCGTAGGGGGTGCCGGTCCAGCTCCGCGGTAGGTCCTCGAACATGGAGCTGATGCCCTCGATCAGGAGCTCCCGCGCTCTCCTCCTCCGATCAGGTCCCGTGGGATCGTCAGCTGGAACCCCGAGCAGGTTATTCAAGATGCACTCCGCTTCGTGGCACTTGTTCTCCCCATCCAGGATGGCTGAGGGCAGCGGGGTCTCGTCCTCCCAGGCTGGATCGAGAGGGGTGGCCGCGCCTTGCCCGCTGGGGGGTTCTGAGCTGGCCCGGCGGGGATGCCCGGCTCGCGCTTGCTCTGCTTCGCGCTTGCCGGCATCCCTCGCACGACGGGCCCGACGGCGCTCCTTAGCCTCTGCCAGCTGTATTTGCAGCTCCTTGATGCGCTTCTCCTCCTCCTCCAGGACACCTACCTCGGCGGCCTTGGCAGCTTCGAGCTTCCTCCTTATGCTCTCCAGCTTGATGCTGTCGGCTGAGCTGCCTCCGCTGCTGGACCCTCCAGCGGGCGCCTCGCGGCTTTGTCTCTGGAGGGCTTGGGCGGCAGCCTGCTGGAAACGCCTCCCTCCTGAGTGCGGCGGGGGGGCCCGCCTGTTCCAGACAGCGCCGAGCTCTGGGCTGCCAAAGCCCTGGGAGCTGACGCGGTCGGCGATCCTCAGCGTGACGCTGCGGTGGGATGCGGGGGTGGCCTCGCTGCGGTGCCACGGCGCCTCCTCACGCTCCTCGTCCGCGGCCCTCTTGATCCAGCGCGGCGCCCAGGCTGCCCAGTTCCCGATGTCCTCTTTCCCGATCCACAGGATTAGGCGTTCCCCGGGCTCGACACGATCGTCGTCTTCTAAGGGAGGTCCCTCGGCTCCTGCGGTGTCCCCCTCGTCGGTGTAGACGAACAGGCGAAGCTCCTCGGGGCTGAGGACGTCGTCGCGCAGCCATCTGCAGGTTATGAGGACGCTCTGGCTCGTGCGCGTACATGGGGCCCCCCGGGATTGGTATCCATCGATCCCCACGCTGTGGAAGGATCACCCTGACTGGCTCATCGGCTTGCTGCTCGGCTTGCCTGGACTTCTTGACCCTCCTGGGCGGCTCCTTCTCTTCCTCTTCCTCCTCTCCTTCTCCTTCGTCTCCC
The DNA here is from genome assembly GCA_963575745.1 of Prorocentrum cordatum. Lineage (NCBI taxonomy): Eukaryota > Dinophyceae > Prorocentrales > Prorocentraceae > Prorocentrum > Prorocentrum cordatum. The sequence continues at coordinate 683,559 of CAUYUJ010019882.1, read as the reverse complement.
CCAGGTTCGTCGTCTCCGCCATCTCCTCCAGGGCCCGGTGGTGGTGCTCCTCGGTCGGGATCCCTCTTTCTCGCCTTGTTGCGTTTCCACCCTCCTCTCTTCTTGCCTCTGTTCGCGCATTGCCATCCTCTGAGCTCAGCTGGATGGTCTTCCTCCGCCTCCTTCTCCGTGACTGGCCCGTCCAAGATGCGAAAAGGAGGGGGGGGTTCCGCCAGGTGAACCCCGTCGCCGGCTCCCGCCGCCATTTTGTCTCCGGCCCTCGTCGTGACGATGGGCTCAAGCTTCTTCAGGAGCTTCGCGGGGGAGGTCCCCGCTCCCGCGGCCTTGACGACCTCGGCCCAGGCAGCGCACAGCCTCGTCGGGTACTGGCCGGCGTAGCGGGTGCGACGTAGTCCACGCTGACCGACCTGGAAGCCGAGAATGCTCAACTCCTCCCGCAGTGCCTTGGCCAGTGGGGGAGCTCCGCTGAGGACGCGCCCGCCCCCGCGCAGGCACGGGGGCGACCGGTGTGAGATCTTGGCCACGAAACTGTTGGCTCGATCACGTCCGTAGTACAAGGCCACGGCGCCCTCCGGGAGGTCCTCGAAGGCCTTCCCGGTGCGTGGTTCGACCCGGCTCCAGTGGAAGTTCACGGGCCCCAGCTTGCCGACGAGGTCGTTCAGTGGGCGCAGCAGCTCGGGTCCGAGCTGTGGGGTTTCCAGGGTCTTGGTATCTGCGGCGAGACCCTGAGCCTGCGCGCCTGCCAGGGCTAGTCGATTGGTCAGGCTCAGGATGTCCTTCTGCTCGGGCTGACTGAGCGAGAGCTTGGAGGAGTTGTAGTGGTCGATCTGGGCCTGGGTCAGGTCGTAGGGGAGAGGCCCCTCCAGGGCGACGTGTTCGTGCTGGTTGGTGCAGCGCCTCGCCAGAGAGAGCGCCCAGGGGTAGAGGCCCTTCGAGACCATCCAGAACGTCAGCTTGCGGTGCCGTTTCGCAGGCTCCTCTGGGGGCCCTAGCCCCCACTCGCACATGGCGACGGAGATAATCCGTGCTCCTGTGCGCTTCTGCAGCTGCTTGATCCTGGCCCTGTCCCAGATCTTCGGGTAGCGTCCATCGCTGGCCGTGTTCTCGAGCATCCACTCTCGATCGTTGGCGTCGAGGCGCTCGCAGAGGTCGGCGGCGAAGTCGGTCATGATGTTGCTGTCGATCTCCGCCTGGACCGCCCCGTCGCCGTCCGGGTGCTCAAACGTGCGGGTCCCGCCGTTCTTGAGGCACCAGGCTGAGTGGGTTGTGCACGGGGGGGCCAACTGGTAGACGTTCGCCTCGTCGGGGCCTGGCGCTGCCCCCGCGTCGAGGAGGAGCCTCTCTCGCACTTGGGGATCGAGGATGTCGTGCTCCTCCTGGGGCCCGGTCTGGGCCAGGGGGTCCTGGAAATACTCGACAGATGGGGCCGTCTGGAGTCCAGCTTCTCGCATCGCCTTGGTCCAGTTCCCTGTCCCTGCGAAGATCTCGCGAGTGCGGATGCCCCACGCGAAGGCGGGTCTGCGCAGGAGCGGTGCGAGGCCGGAGAAGTCCTCCTCCTCGAGCTCCTGGTTCCCGACTGCGCCCTCCCGCGTTGGGAGCTGAGCCTGCTGCATACGTTTGCAGTGCAGGCAGGGCGGGGGCCGGCTCGGGATCACGGGCCCCGCGACCTCCTCTGACTCCAGGTACATCTCCCAGCCGACTGTGAGTAGGTCGCGGACGGGTTTCCCAGCTAGCGTCCAGGTCTTGAGGATCTCCCCAAATGCCCGGCCTCGCTTGTTGGGACTCTGGCCGCCGATGACCGGTGGCTTGAGCACCCGCATGTGCCCTCGGTGGATCATGACGTGGACTTCCCTCTCGCTGGTCTGCGTCGGCAGGACGGAGTCGATCTCGAGCTGGTTCCAGTGGTTGATCCTCCAGACCCGGACGGTGGTTGTGTTGAGGGCACTCAGGGGGAATACCGAGATGCACCTGAAGTCCTTGTCGTGGTGCGGGTGCTGGACATCATGGCAGTGCATCCGGAGCTCGGCTTCACGTGGTGAGACGAAGGGAGGTGCATCCCCCAATGCGGCGGAGGCGGTGGTGGCTCCATCCCACAACTCGCGGCGGAGCTGAGCAGCCAGGGCCTTCACGGCCGGCGCATCAGGCTCCTTATCCCCCCAAAGCAGGGCGGCCGCGATGTGGAGCACCAGACACTGCCTGAGCTCTGCGTCGCCTTCCTTGAGGCCGAGCCGGGTTCTCATCTCTTCGTCGGGCTGAAGCTCGTCCTGGAAGTCGAGATAGTCCCATTCTTGGTCTTGCACCGTGAGCTTCCCGCGGCCAACTCCAGCCTCCTCGTCCCAGGAGGCTCCTCCAATACTGAGGTCCTGAGTGCTGCTCCTCGCCGCCTTTGATCCCAGCCTGTCGAGGGCCCGACCGGCTTCCTCGGCGAGGGTTGGCCCCCCGTCCCGAGTCGCCTCCAGCAATACTTCCTCCAAGCTCAGGGAGATGCCTTCTGAGCTGGCACGTGCAAGCCTGGCCAGGGCGTGTGAATGCAGGTAGTCGCTGATGTCGCCCAGCGTCGCGATGGTCCCGCTCTCCAGGATCTTCTCGATGATGTTCCATCTTTCGAGAGCAGCGGGATGAGTCGTCTCACTGGCCCCCTCCACCGCGGGCGCGTTGGCGTGGGCGTCCAGCAACCAGTCCTCCTCGGGGCCCTGGACGGCTTGCCTGAGCTCCTCCTCGAGGGCGGTGGTCTGAATCTCGTCGAAGGCAGCTGGGGGGGACCAAACAGCCGGCGAGCCTCCCGCTCGGCTGCCCCCCGCAGGGGCCCCGGGACCTTCTCCGGCGCCTCCCCCAGCTCTTTTGCTGTCTGCTTCGGCCTTGGCCTGGGCCCTGAGCTGAGCCACCCGCCCGTCGACCGAGGCGGGGTCGACCTTAGCGCCAGACTTCAGGCCGCCGCGCCTGATGAGCTGCGCCTGCACGGTCCAGTCCAGGCTGCCAAGCCCCTTGATGGCCTCGTGGGAGTGGGCGCAAGTCCCTGCCGCCTTGGGGCAGCCAGCCCAGGTACAGGCGTCCCAGCAGATGACCTTCCCGTTCTTGTCCCGGGGGGCATGCTTAACTGAGCGCCCGATCTCGCTGGACGTCAGCGCCTTCCCTGCTGGGTACGCCCGAGCGGCGGGCCGCTTCTTAGCAGCAGCCTTCTTGACTGCGGCCCCTGCCTTTCCAGTGCCTGGGCCAGCTCCGGTGGGCGCCTCCTGATCTGCTGGGGCGTGTTCGTCAGCCTTCCCAGCCTTGGGGGTCCTCGAGGGGCCGGCGTGGAGGTTCTGATGAAGGAACCTCTGCAGCCGCCGGGCCTGGCGAGGGACGCACACCACCTGGTAGTACCCGTCCGGTGCGTCGAGGTCGTACACGTTCGGGAATGTCAGCCACGCGCTCCCAGACGGTCCTGCAGGGGCGAGGGCGATGGTTTTGATGTCCTCCCGGCGCGGGTTGGTGAGCCCCAGGATGCGGCACACCTCCCTTCGCTTTTCCCGAAGCTGCTCGCACCAGGTTGCAGCAAGCTCCTCCCAAAGGCTGTACACATAGTCTGCTGGGAAGGCCACGTCGTCCTCCTCGTAGGCAAGGCGGAGGGTCTCCAGGGCTCGGCGTCGCTCGGGCTCGTGCATCCGCCCGTAGACCAGCCCGAAGACGGTGATGGCGTTCTCGGCCTGCCTTACCCACTGAGAGAAGACGACCGGGTGCCGGGGGCGCGGCTCGAGCTTGCACGTGGTGGGCATGGTGTAGGCGTCGAACACCTCTGCTTTGCAATGGGGAAAATCAGCCACGGAGATCGACCACTCGGCCAGATCCTTGTGGTCCCGCCCCCCCCAACAGAAGGCGGCGATGCCGTGCGCCATCCTGTTCGTCACCGTCGTCGGCCAGTTCACCGCCTGCATCGCGTGCTTCGCGTGCTCGCAGGCGCGCTTGAGGCCATGGAACAACTCCCGCCCGGTCAGGGTACCGCAGACCTCTACGTCGAGGGTGTCGCAGCCCCGCGCCAGGTACACGTCCAGCTCCTCGGCCCGTCCGATGGCGCCGAGGGTGCCCCGCTGCGCTACTTTCTCTTCCTCGCCGGACCTGCGGAGGCTGTCCACCGCCTGCAGCAGCCGCATGTTGTCCAGGTGCTGCTGTTCTTGACCGTTCTGGAGGACTTGCGCGTAGGTGGAGAAAGCGGCTGAGGGTTCACCTTCTCCGGCTCCTGCGGCGTACCTACGGTCTGGCTGCCCCGGGGTTTTAACCAGTCCTCCGTGGCCATAAGCGCTCCTGTTAGTGAACATCTGCCGAGATTCGGTACAAGGCCGGGCATCAAACCTGGCGGAGACAAACGAGTCGCTCCCGGCACGCGCACGCCAGGCGGGGTAGCCGGCGGCGGCAATGGCGGAGCGCTCATGGCGGCGTCCAGCCCAGGGGGAACTCCAGGTGGGCTGGGCTCTTGGCTGGCATCGGGCTTGCGCTCGGTATCTAGCTTCAAGAGGCCACTAGCGAGGGGTGGGTTCACCCCTTCATCTTTTTCGGCTCGAACCCGCTCCAACTTTCTTTCCCACCTGTCGATGTGCGCCTGGTACTTTGTCCGTTCCTCGGTCCCGCTGCTGCGCATGAGACGCTTGGTGTACTTGATGAGATGCTCCAAGACCACGGTGATGTCCTCGTCGTATCCTGCCGCCACGCTCTGCAGCGCGGAGGCGTCGTCCGATCCTTCTTCGTGAGCGGCGAGGTACAGCCCCAGCATGGCCTCCCCGGTGTTCTCCTCTTCGTGGTCCTTCCCCGCTGGGCTGCGTGAAGAGCGCCGAGGGGCTGAGGAGGCCAGACCACCCTCCTCGCCCAAGCCCCACCCGACGCCGAATGGGGGCTTGGGGGAACTGCTGCGATCAAGCCTCGCCCAATGCTTCTTGAGCTGCGCGTCCAGCTCGTCGGAGGTGGGCTGCGGTACTCCGGGGGCATCACCTGAGGTGCCCGCTGGATGCCGGTACACGAGCAAGTCCCCGCGGGCCCGAAGCTGAGCCCACTGAGGGCGGCCGATACGCTTGGTCTTCCCGCCGACGGGGACCCCGTTCCAAGGACGTAGCTTCTCCCACAGGGTGCTGCTCACGACGACGCCGTGCACACCGATCCCCATCTCCTCGGCCCCGAGTGGTGGGTGATACAAGAGCTCCTCCAGGTAGCCTGCGGGGAGCCTGCCCTGGTCGCTGGCGACGGGGGCGTACTCGATCCCCGCGGTCTTGAGGGTGAAGCAGACGTTCTCCTGGCCTTCCGCCGAGTAGTCTTTGCAGTGCGGCTCCTCCGCGTCTACTACAGTCGTGCTGCCATCTCCGGTGGGCCCTCCCCCTGGACGGGACTTCCCCAAGAAGATAACCCATTGTGGGCCGGCGGCCCAGTGGACTCGCACACGCAGTACGAGAGGGTCACCCTGCTCAATCTCCTCGTCGGGGGCGGGGCTGGCGTCTCGCGGGAGGGGCACCCTCGGAGAAGGCGGCGCTTCGAACCTGACACCAACAGGCGGACCTCGCGGCGAAGCTGATGCCTCTCGTCGGTGCTGCCCAAGGGCTGCGTGTCCGCGATGGCCCTCCGGTCCCCGTACTCCGTCTGCGGGGGGAGCTGCGTTGACTGGGACGCCCTGCTCGCGCGCCCGTGGGCTGCGGCTGCGAACCGTCCGACGCCGCAAGCCCAAGCTCGAGAGGAATCCGCGGCCCGGGGCGGCTGCAGCTGCCTGCACTGCTCGACCTGCTTCTCCACCCAGATGAAGAAGACATAGTGGTACGCCCTCTGCGTTGCCAACTGCCTGGCGGTAACAAGTCACTTGCGAGCATTTGTCACGATATCGAGATGCTCGGTAAACCTGGGCATGATGTGCGCAGAGATGGGCGAACGAATTCCGCCCGTCGCTGGGTGGCGGGAGGTCTGAAGCCTGCCCGTCTTCGAAGAGCAGGGTGGTCGGCTCTGCCTCCGCGGCGTCCCTGCAACCGTCGGGTGCCAAGGGGCGAGCGCCGCCACGTAGAACGATACCCACCCGAACAGCTTCACATGGCCTGTCCTCGGCCTCCACCTCCGACTCTGACTCCTGATCCAAAACTTCTGCGATGCTCCCTGCAACGCCTGGCTCCGCAGCGCCTGTCTTGCGACGGCGGCGTCGCCGGCAGCAGAAGGAGCAACCGCAGGAAAGGATGCAGTAAAGGAACACGATCACTTTCCAGATGGCTCTCCCCAGGTCGGCGACGGTCCGCCAGAGCAAGAAGACGCCCCGGCAGGAGGTGAACCTGGCGTGGGAGCCGATGTCCACGATCGCCTCGGAGTCCAAGGCAGCGTACTCTTTACAATGAACTTCTCCAGGTTGATCTCTACAGGCCAGGTTGCGACACAGGTGAATGGAACGGCCCTCGAGCGACTCCAGTTTCTGACGGAGTGCGCGTGAGCTGGCCCCCTTCACGCCCAGGTAGTCTACCCAGAGTCCCTTCCGGTCGATCCGCTTGGGCTCCGAAAGGTCGATCTTCAGCCGGGCCACGTGGTCGTCGATCTTGATCAGCACATCGTTAGGCCGCCTCCCAGTCCCACGACCCTTCACCTTCTTGCTGTAGTACTCCGTGGTCGTGGCTGGTCCGGTCTCTGGCCCCATCCAATTGATCTGGGTGAGGGCAGGCGGAGCCGGCGGCAGGTACCTTTCGGCAGCTGCATCGCCAGGCTCTCGCCGGCGGCACTTAGTGCACCGCGCCAGTAGACCGATCAGCCAGAGGGCGGCTGCGCATGGGGCCAGCAGGGTACGACAGATGTGAGTGAGGAAAGCCAGCACTGCCAGGAAAGCCAAGAGGATGAACGTCCATGCCACGGCAGGCCAAGCGGCCCCGAAGACCGTCAGGCCCAGCTTCTCGAGAGCATAGAAGAACCACCCACCATCCTTGGTCAGCCAGCCCGTCTCGGCATGGGTGGAGAAGGCACTCCCAAGACTGTCGAGCTTCTCGTAGGCGACTCCGCCCATGCCACTCAGGCGCCAGGCCCAGGTGCCCGCACGTAGGGGCTTCAATCCCAGCGCCCAGACACCCCAGCCGCCCACCCAAGACTCCTCGCTGCCCGGGTCCTTGGGGGGGTCGCTGCTGTTGTCGACTCCTCCGGCGGCCTGGGCTGGGGGCGGGGGCGGCGCTCCCGGTGGCCCACTGTCGGGCGGCGCCTGGGGGCTGCCTGCATCTCCACCCTCCTCCTCGGGCTCGCCGATCTCCGTGCCGTACTCGGAGTCGTCGTAGCACGGCACGGTGTACCCGAACGGGGCCTCCTGGGCCGCAGCCGGGTGGCCCCAACTGGCGCGGGCGACAGCGGAGCTGAGGGGCCCGCGCCAGTCGTAGGCGGCGGCGCTGGTGACCAGCGCGGCCAGCCCGCGGGCCGCACCTGCCAGCGCGGGGCGCCGGGCAGCCATGGCACGCACGCTTCCGGGCGCCGCGGGCGCCCAGACCTCCTGAAGTCGGCTCCAGGGCTTTGAGCCCCGAAGGCTTGAGCGGGAGAGAGGGAAAGGGAAGGGCAAGCAGAGGCAGGAGCAGGGAGAGGAAAACCCAAGCCGACTGGGGAGGGCGGGGTCCAACCGTTTAGGACGAACAACTAATCCTCCTCCTCCTCCTGCTCCTGCTCCTGCTCCTGCTCCTCCTCCTCCTCCTGCTCCTGCTCCTCCTCCTCCTCCTGCTCCTGCTCCTTTTCCTCCCTCCTCCTCCGCCTCCTCCTCCTCCTCACCCTCCTTCTCCTCCTCCTCCTCTTCCTCCTCCTCCCTGTCCTCCTCCCCCTTTCTCCTCCCTGCACAATCTCCCTCCTCCCCCTCCTCCTCCTCCTCCTCCTCCTCTTCCTCCTCCTCCTCCCTGTCCTCCTCCCCCTTTTTTCTCCTCCCTGCACAATCTCCCTCCTCCTCCTCCTCCTCCTCCTCCTCCTCCTCCTCCTCCTGCAGGTCTACATCGAGGAGCGTAATCAGATAAGCAAGACGGCACGACAGTCATACAGGATTCCCCGGATCTCTAAGATGTCCTGTTGTTCCGCGCAGGCTCCAGAACAGAGGGCCGCCACATATTCTGGAACTCCTGGACGCATCCTGCGCCAACCTCATGACGACATCACTCTCGTACTACAGTGGAGGCCAGTCCACAAGAGACCTTCCACGAGAAGCCCAACCCTGAGACCCCAGGACGTCCATTGATGTTTGGTGTGGGAACGTCACGTTTTCCAAAGCAAAACCATCGAAACCCAAGAAACCCAGGGCACCCAGGAGGCAAGCAGGGTGTTTCTTGGCATGGGCCTCCACTGTATGAGCCCCCCCCCATTGGCTCCGAAGAGCAGACGATGACACTCTTGGGCCGTCTTGGGGCCCTCTCTGGGGCCTCTGGGGCCGTCTTGGGGCGACCTTGGGGGCCTCATGGGCCGTCTTGGAGCGTCGGAAAACCGCAAACGCGAAACGGCCAAGAACCGTCAGAAACCCATTGAAAATTAATGATTCGCGCCTCTTCCGGACGTCCGCGCAGACTTCTTCGGTCAGTTCCAGGCCCTCTGGCGGCGCCCCTGGCGCCGCCCCTAAGCCCTAGACCCTAAACTGCAAGCCGAGGGCGCTGCAACCTCGACGCCCGCGGCGCCTGGCTGAGCGATCAGCGAGCAAAGCCAAATTCCACGTACGTGGCGCCCACGAAGCGCGTAGCGCTGAGGTGGAATTCGCCCGCCGCGCGGTACCCCCGGGGGCGGTTCAGACAAACGGAGAGAATTTCAAACCTTCAGCCGCAGCAAGCGGCTTCCCCGACCTCCCCTGGGGCTGCCACGCGCGTGAAAATACGCTTACAGCGGCCCCTGGGCCTTCTCGGAGCGCGCTTCGCGTGTGAAGATAGAAGCATCGCTGGCCCCAGGATGTTTCGAGGGCTTTCCAGGGCGCTTCCGAGAAGTCTCAGGGCCTTCAAGGGCCCATCCACGTGCTTCTCGGGCCTTCTGGGTGCTCCCAGGCCCCCCAGGGCATTCGCAGGGCGTTCCTGAGCGGTTCTAAGTCGCCTCAGGGCCTTCCCAGGGCCGTGCCATGCGTTTCCAAGGCTCCGCAGGGCGCTCCCAGAACCTTCCAGGGCGATCGATCCCAAGGCGTTCCCCAGACTTCGCGTTTCAGGGCCCTCCCAGGTTCCTCGCAGGGCGCTCCCGACGCAGCCCCAGGCGCTCCCAGGGAGCCCAGCATTCCTGGGCGTTCCGGAGCTTCTCAGGGTGCTCCTGGCGCATCCTTCCTCCTCCTCCTCCTCCTCCTCCTCCTCCTCCTCCTCCTCCTCCTCCTCCTCCTCCTCCTCAATGCGTTCCCAGGGCGCCCCCCAGCGTTCGCAAGGCTCCCTGATGCCTTCCAAGGGCCTTCCCTGGTGTTCCAAATTGGGAGCACCAGGGAAGCATTGGGAGTCCCAACGCTCGCAAAGCTTTCAAAGGCCGCCCCAGCGCTGTCAGGGATCCCAAGACATTCTCAGGGTCCTCCCACGGGCCCCGCCATGCAGGCGCTGTCGCAGCGAGGTGGGTGCCAGACCCACCCCCTCGCGCTCCCCCTCCAGCCGTTCGAAGGTCGCGCCGAGGGCGGCTGCGTCGACGAATGCAATCGCTTCAGCGGGGGCGACACCAACGGCGAAACCCAACTTCGAGGGCGAACCGCATCGCCGCCAGCGAGGGGCCCCAGGGTGCAGCCACACGCCGAAGGGCAGTGGGAGCCCATGGGATTGCTGCGCCAGCGGCAGCCCAGCGCCGCAATTCAATTCCGGAGGCAAATCCGGAACCCCGTGGATGTGTTGCGCCAGCGGCAGCCCAACGGCGAAACTCGACGCCGAAGGTGCGCCAGGCGCCTTGCGCGCATGCTCACATGGATGCGCATTGCCACGGCCGCGTCGGTCTGCGCGCTGCGCTACAGCGCTTGCGCGCACCACTCGAAAGCCCCCCGGGGTAGGGCGGGGTGGGTCACCGACCAGTGAATGGTGCGCAAGGCCTGCACACTCACCACGTCTTTTTCCCGGGTGCGAGGCCTCGGGGGCTCCCGTGAGCACCTCGTCTGCCGCGCGCGCCCCTTGCCGCCTGCTCATGAGGGCGGGGCAGGGGGAGAAGCCCGAAACCTCGATTGGCTCTACTCTGGGCGGCCGGGGGCTGGAGGCGCAATGTTCGAGGCGCGCGCGGCTCGGGCAGCGATCCCCCCGAACAGTCTCGATGGGGGGGGATCGCAGCCAGCGCGCGCGCGCCAAGGTAGGCCCTGAGAATTAAGAGCCTATGAGTAAACAGGGGGCACGTGTGCCAAGGATCATGCAATCACGGATGCGGGGCCATTGGAGATGGCGATGGCGCCAATCTCTAGCAGTTTTGTGTAAGCGCGCGAGTGCTGCGACAGGCCGGCGAGTGACCATAACGAGGGAGCAGCCAGTTGCGACATGGCTGTGTTAGTGCAGCGCGCGCGGTTTCGATTCGCAGGCATTCTCAGTTTGACGGGGAAGTTTGCGATGTTTCAATGGCGTGCTTTTTAGTGCCTTTGTTGTTTGGTGTCTCTGGGGCTTCCTGGGGGTCCTCTTTTTAAAGAATAGTGCCAGCTCATTCTGGGGCTCTTTTGGGCTGTCCTCGGGTATCTCGGAAGGCTTCGGCCGCCCTCGGGCTCTCTTGGGGGCCTCTTGGGGCCGTCTTGGCGGGGGGCCACGAGGGGAAGCGGGTGGGGGCGCGGTCGGTCGGAAAAAGGGGGGTTCCACGGGGAGCGGGGGGGGGGGCGCAGTCGGTGGGAATAAGGTGAGGGGAGCGGAGGGGGATCGGGCAGCGGGGGGGGGAGCACGTCGGTCGGAATAAAGAGGGGGGGGCACGGTCGGTCGGAATGATGAAGGGCGTGGGGCGGGGCGGGGCGGGCTGGAACGCACGGCCAGGAGGGGGGGGGGAGGGGGCACGTTTGGCGGGGACAGGGAAGGGGGTGCGGGAGGGCGGGGGGCGCGGCCGGTTGGAATACAGGAGGGGGGGGGTGGAGGGGGCACGGTCGGTCGGAAGGAAAGGAAGGGGGGCGGAGGGGGGAGCCGGGGGGCCACAGTCGGGCAGAAGGGAGGGGGGCACGGCCGGCGGGCCCGGTCGGTCAGAGCGAGGGCAGGGCCACGCGGGGAGTGATGGGGAGGCACGGCTGGTCGGAATGGGAGGACAAGAGCGGTGGGATGGGAACGGGGGCCACGGTCGCCTATGGGGCCACGAAGCGTGTGATGGGGGGTGCCGAATCGGACTGTGCCACTGGGGCTTCCAGTGGAGCTCCCTGTGAGGCCACGAAGCGTGTGAGGGGTGTGCCGAATCGGGTGCGGGTGGGCAGCGGGGGGGGCGCGGTCGGTTGGAGGTAAATGCGGGGGGCACGGGGGCACCGGGGGCCACAGTCGGTCGGAATAAGGAGACAAGGGCGGGATGAGGGGAGCGAAGGAGCACGGTCGGGCAGCGGGGTGGGAGGTACGGTCAGTCGGAGCAAAGGGAGGAGGTTCATGGGGCGGAGAGGGGGTGGGGGGGAACGTGGCGGGAGGGGATCGGGGAGCCACGGTCTCGGTCTTGCAGCAGGGGGAGCACGGCCGATCGGAATCAGGAAAAGGGGGGCCACGGGGGAAAGAGGGGGGGGGCAGCGGGGGGGCAGCGGGGGGGGCACGGTCGGTCGAAGAAAGGGAGGCGGCCTACGGGGGTAGAGGGGGGGACACGACCGATTGCAATGAGGGGACAGGGGCGGGGGGGTCGGGGGGCCCACAGTCGGACAGCGGGGGGGTGGACCACGGTCGGACAGCGGGTGGGGGAGCACGGTCGGTCGGCACAAGGGGGGGGGCACGGGGGGAAGGGCGGGGCACGGTCGGCCGGAAGAAGAGAAAGGGAGGCGGAGGGGGAGCGGGAGACTAAGCGCCCCCAGGCGCTCCTTGGGGCTTCCAAGGCGCCCCCAGGCGCTTCCCAGGCGCTCCCAGGCGCTCCCCAGGAGCTCCGAAGCGTTCCCCGGCGCCCAGGCGCTTCCCAGGCGCCCCCGAGCGCTCCCGGGCGCTCGCGGGTGTTCCCACGCGCTCCCCAAGCGTTCCGAGGCACTCCTAGGCGCCCGCGGGCGCTCCAAGGCGCCTGCGGGCGCTTCCCAGGCGCAGCGCTGGCGCCGGCCTGAGTGTTACCTGTGGGCTCGACAGGGGCTCGTCCCTCGCCACTGGCTGGGCGGGACGCGTCCACAGGGCCAGTGGGCCCTCAACCCTGCATCCTAAAGCCGGCCTTGGCGCCGCTCCTGACGCGCTTCGCGCGCGAGGAGCGGCGCCATCGCACATCCACCCTGGATCGGAGGCTGGTGGCAGTGGCCCCAGCCCAGGCTGCCTCTGGCTCCTCGCGCCGTTTGCTTGTTTTCGGCCTCCAGGGGCCCTCGCCTGGCCTCGGGACTGTCAAAAACCATTCTTGGACGTGGGGAGGTGGTCCAGAATTCCAGAGCCCACGCATCGAACAAATCGGAGCGGCCGGGTGTCTGTTGGGTCCTCGGCTTCGCAGCGGGTGCTACGCATGGGGGCCATTTGGGCTTCCGTGGAAACGCTGGGCCCTCCTTGAGCCAAGGCCATTTTCTTTTGGCAGCGCCCGACTGAGGGAGTTCAGCGTCGACCTAAGCAATCCTTGTGAACCTTCGAGCGTCGTCACTGTTCCTCGATGTGGCCGCTCGCGGGGGTACGGCATGGATGAAAGGCTTGACCTCCAGAGGCCCTCCAAAGGCCAGATGTTGTCCATGCCCCAACCACCACAGTTCGCGAGGATGATACACGAATTTACGCTGACCAGGATGGACTAGGGGAACGAACAATGACATAAACATAAAAACTTGGAGCTCCGCGCGGATTTCTCGGATCGGCGCTGGGGCCCCCCAGCGGCGCCTCCGGCGCCGCCCCTGGCGCGCTCCGCGCGCCAGGGAGGGGGTCCAGCGCCGATCCGAGAAATCCGCGCGGACCTCAGAGTTTTTATGTTTATGTCACTTTTTGTTCCCCTGGGGATGGACGGTGACCAACATCGGCGCTGATGTTCCCCGTTGAGTCGTGGTCGTGGTCCCCGTTTCCTTCCCCTCCATGGCTCTCTGTCGGGCGCCGTTGGCGGCCAGCTTCGGGAGTCCTGGCGATACTGCCCGTTGCCGAATGGGGACCGATAGACTGGGCACTTCCAGGAAACAGAAACAGCACAGACCAGCAGAGAGAGAGAGAGCAAGGGCGCCCTCGAGAGCGCGAAGTTGTTCGCGCTTCGCGGTTCGGCTCTGATTCCTCCTCATTCTCCTCTTCTCCCCTGGGAGGCGGCGCTAGAGCGCGAAGTTATTCGCGCTTCGCGCAGCGCGAAGCGCGATGTTGGGAGCCCTCGGATAGAGAGAGAGAGAGAGAGACAGAGAGAGAGAGAGAGCCAGGATGGCACCCGAACCCCAGAATGGAGGGGGAATTATCCACGTTTCCCCCGCCAGCCTGTGCTAGCTCAGTTCTGGTACCTGTCGGTCGTTGAAAGTAGGTATTTTGGGATGCCCAAGTCCCAATCTACTTGAGGCGCCCTACTACTTCAAGAGTGGATTAGTCTTTCCTCTTCCCTCGTCATGTTTCCGCCCACTTCTTCCAAACGACGTGTAATGGTCCCCTTCTGTCTTTCCCTCCAGCGGAACCCGAGTCCGCTACGTGCCCCTGGCGGCGTCGCGGCCCGGGTGATCTGCGCGCCGGAGGGCGGTCGGGCTGCCTCATTCGACGGCACGCCAAAAGTTTCCACCACCATTGCCATAGGTAGGACGGGGGAGAAGGGAGGATGGGGAGGTCCTCCTCCTCCTCCTCCTCCTCCTCCTCCTCCTCCTCCTCCTGCTCCTCCTGCTCACGCTCCTACCTATGGTAGTGGTGGTGGAAACGCGGCCCATCACTCCAGCCGCGGGGTGCCCAAGGAAACGGGACACGGGTCTTGAGGGAAACGGGACGGTTTTTCGTAATTTTGTTGTTTTTCAGAAAACGATTAGGGATGACAAATCGGTGCTCGTGGAAGGCCGCCGAGTCCAGGACCCGTTTCCCGCAGGACCCGCTTCTTTCACGCTGACCGAGTCATTCGGGTTCGAGGCTCGTTTGGGGAGGTTTGGGAGTTTCGGGTTCGAGTTCAGAGGTTTTCAGGCGTTTTCGAAATCTTCGCATAAGGCCGGGGGCCTTCTGCGCCTTTGGGAAGGCCCTCCCCCTTGTTGCCTTCGCTCCTGGGCGCGCCGCTGCCACACGAGCTCGGGGAGTGAGGCGAGGGTGACATCTCGAGCCTGAGCAGCAGAGGGAGGGAGGGGAGGGGAGGGGAGGGGGGGGGGGAGGGGGGAGGGGAGGGATGGGGAGGAGGAGGAGGAGGAGGGAGGAGGAGGAGGAGGAGGAGGAGGAGAGGAGGAGGAGGAGGAGGAGGAGAGGAGGAGGAGGGAGGCGGGGGAGGG